>JZKD02S1990977.1:556531-568281 GCA_000966675.3 Picea glauca | reverse complement strand
TGGAATGCAGCAAAGGCAGTACTCAGGTATCTAAAAGGTACACTTGATTATGGTATTAAGTATACTGATGCATCTAATGTTGAGTTAACAAGTTATTCAGATTCTGATTGGGCTGACAATATGGATGATCGAAGATCAACCACTGGATATACGTTCAGCATTGGATCCGGGGTCGTTTCCAGTAAAATGCAGCCTACTGTATCTTTGTCCTCTACAGAAGCAGAATATAAAGCCTTGTGTGCAGCAACTTGTGAAGCTGTTTGGTTAAGAAGACTTCTTCAAGATGTTGGAGAAAAACGAAAGGAACCTACGATGATCAGATGTGACAATCAAAGTTCAATCAATATTGCGAAGAATCTGATTTTTCATGCAAGGACAAAACATGTTGAAGCTCAATATCATTTTGTTCGAGAAAAGTTGCAGTCAAATGAAATAACTCTTGTGTATTGTAATACTAGTGAAAATGCTACTGATATTTTCACTAAACCTCTTGGAAAGATTAAGTTTGAACTGTTTAGGGAGATGTTAGGTGTAGAAGTCAATCCATTCTCCATTAAGGGGGAGACTTGGAAATAATGGAGAAAGCCCTAGTTGTAAGCGTCAATAATAAGCGCCAGTTGTAAACGCCAATTAGAAGAGTCAGTTCTTAGTTAAGAGTCGAGTCGTCTTGGTTTGCATGTAACCTAATCCGTCTTCATTGAATGATGTGAAGTGAGCGTAGTCTCACCGTGGTGTTTTGCTCGTATATTTTATCTGCCGAAAAGAAGAGACGCCCAAAAATCTGGAGGCGAAAGTGCTCCACCGGCTAAGCGCCCGAAATTAGTATTTCATCCGGAGCTGAACCCTTGTGGGTTTGTAGAAGCAGGCGTTGCAAATATTGTATCTTCAGCGAGTCTAGGCTCTAGACTAGATCTTATGAAAATAGCCCAGTCGTGCTGGAACTGTGAGTACGATCCCCAACGTTTTCATGCATTGATTTTCAGGACAAGGGATCCTCGTGCTACACTCCTCGTGTTTTCATCGGGCAAGATGATCGTGACGGGAACGAGGTCGAAAGAAGACTCACTAAAAGCTGCTGAGCACTTTTGCCGGATGATTAAGAAGCAAAACGATAAAGCCGAACTTCAAGATTTCGATTACTCTCCAGAAAGGCTGTGCGTAGCCACTGATCACAGAGACAGAATCACATACGAACCTGAGGTTTTTCCTGGCTTGATATATCGGATAACAGTGCCCTAGAGAATGGCTGTGCTTATTTTTCTTTCTGGAAAAGTTGTAGTTACAAGAGCAAAGTCTATCACGGACCTAAATGCCATCTTTGAACGCATGTACCATATTCTGAACGACTACAGGAAAACGTCATGCCTCCACGTTATTACATGAATGGTTCCCTTCCAGAGCTTTTATTTTCTCTTTTAACTTTGTTGGCGTTTCTAGAATTCTGTTGTGATTCTACACATGCAAATATTTAGAATCAAACTAACAAGCTATTTACAGATTTAGAATCAGAACTGACGTGCTATGGAAATATGACTGAGTCGTGTACACTGTAAAATCGATGGATCATATTGTACTTACTGGATATTTCGAAAACCAGCTCATGTCTTATTATACTAATAGGTATTTCAAACCTGAAGTTCAATTTTTGAAGGCAATTTGAGTTTTTAATTTATATAAAAACATACTCGCCAACCTGAAGTTCAATTTTTTAAGGCAATTTGAGTTTTTAACCTATATAAAAACATACTCGCCATTGAAGGATTGTGAAAACATTGTACTTTGTCTCCTCAAGTGAAGAATATGTGCCAGCAGTAAATATTTTAAATTGAAAATGTTATTACATACAAGATATCCAAGAATAAGATAAAGTTTCTTTAATTTTACTATACAAAAATACCTTTAAGGTAGAGGTAGGGTAACCCCTTGTAATGATTTTTGTATGGAATGAATGAACTCTTGTTCACTTGTCTTTCATGGTTGGGCTACTTCTCAATGGGCTAAGTTGAAAATACAATATTCTCCCACATAATCGATAAGGATTATTCAATCCTTATTTATAGTTTTAACAAGAGATTACTACTTGTGAAAACCTTAATGTGTGGACCTTTTTTAATGAGGCCACATTTTATTTATTCAATACTAACTATTATTGTGGGGTTTATTTAATAATAACAAGCATAGTGGATCTAGTTCATCTTACACAGAATGATTTAATGGGCCCCTTGGCCACCCATTAAGCAGCAAGGAGGATCTTAATACTCCACCCTCAAAAAATCATTGCCCTCAATACTTGTTGTGAGAAGGTAGAATAATAAACCAGGTTCCCATGGATGATTGTTCATTGCAATGCTAAAGTAAGAGAGGAACTAGCATCTCATGTGCAAGTTCTAGTCACCATATTAAAATAGTCCATGAAAGTCCACCATAAAGTTGGGTGCAATTTACAAGTGTTGATTGCAATGATAAAGTGGCTAGAGTCTTATGTACAAGTACTAATTGCAATACTTAAAAGTAATCTAAGGAGGTCATCCATAAACCTGTGTCTCATGTCCAAGTGCTCATGTTGGCTCCCCACTAAAGATACTTGAGCTCAATACCTAGTAGAGAATGGTTCTCTAAATGTTTAACATGATCATATGGGTCTAAATATATAAATACAAACATATCAAGAAAATCATCCACATAACTACAAAAAGTTAGATGTAGATTCCAAAAGCACACTACTACTAGACAACAAGCAAGCTGAAAATTGGTAGTCATAACTGTCTCCTAACTTCATGCAACAATGTTCTCTACATAAGGTGGAGTACAGTCCTCAAATAGAAGATCGGGGTAGTTGGTTTTTCAAAAGTTACTATTTTCCATATACTAGTCCTCACAATCATCCTATAAATCCTACCAGACATATTTTAATTGGTTATAATCCATTGATGGAAGGATATGTTTTGCCAATGATACAAATCTCCTTAAATTTGTAAAATGTCTCTTTAAGTCTCTCATTAACTCTCTCCATCATATCATTTTGACACCTTCCAATTTTATTCATTAGATCTTGCAACATACTATCCTTTCTTCCCATGACATGTTCCTCAACATTGATAGTCTTCCCTTTCATTAGGGCTTGAGGGTGGAAATTTGCAAGGGTTGTAGTGCACTAGATATTGATCAAAATCATAACATATAATATATTAAATTAAAGGTTGAAAATCCTCTATATAATGGCATTAGTCTTATTGTAATTTCAACATCTTGTCAAAAGATAAATACTCTGCAATTTGTGTAGCCATCATAGAAAAAACCTAAAATCATTGATTTTAAATCAACATTATCTTCACATTTCAAACTCCGATTTGGTTGATTTTTTTGTTTTTAAAATTGGGTGTTTTTTTAAGAGGAACTGTAACTATAGCTAGTTTCTTCAAATTCCACTAAGAAATCTATAGGAATTGATATGGTTGTTGTGAATCTTTTTATGATTATTATGGATATCTCTCTTTTTCCCTTTGAAGTCATTAACCCCAATGTACATGACCAAAAGTGTTTTTCTATTAAAGCTAACTTAAATAGTTGAACTTTGATGGGGATTAACAAAGATGGGGATAGATGGAGTATTAACATTATATGGTCAACCACATAGTTACCATACTATATTAAACCCAATAGTGTCACAAGCAATTGAGTCATCAAGTAAAGAGATTATGTAGCCAACCACATAGTAACCATACCATATTAAATAATAATAATATTTTCTACCATATTAAAATATGGTTAATTATGTGGTCAAATGGTGATGATGAAGAAGACAATGATGAAGGAATGTATCTCAATTGAGATGAACATTGGTTGAGCTAAACTTAATACACAAAAGTTAATTATCTTGTTTTATTAATTAAATTATGGAGTTCACTTTGGTCTTCATCGGTTAACATATTAAAAATAGCATTGGTAGTACAAATGTTTTGAAAATGAGTTTTAATATTCATCTTTGTTTGTGCAATCTAAGAAAAAATGTTTGTCATCTTCTATTTTGTTAAAATTGTAAACACTACAAATTATGTATGTTTTCCCGTTATCTTTTAAGGAGTTTGTTCTGATTTTGCAATATTTCTTTTCTTCTTGAGATTAGCAATAGTGTAGAGATAATTTTTATCTTCAAGTTTGGACAGATGACCTCTTTTTAATAAACCAACTTTTTATTTTTCTGAATCTCATTGTAACACCATATTTATGATGGTGTTGGTATTCTAAAGGCATTATCTTCTATTATTCCCTAATAAAAGAGTGACATACTACCATTTGTAGTCCACTCTCTCTTTAGCCTTAGTGACTTGTACTAATGCCAACTAGATTGGCAATATGATGGTGATGATTAGAGTCCAATGAGACCAACTTTACCTTGACAATTTTTTTTAAGGAATTAATTGTTTTTATTTAAATTTCTTTTTAATGATATAAAAGTTAGGATTTCCTAAATCTCCATAGTTTTGGTGAATCAACAAGTAATGAAAATGGGTAGTGTTACAAATATTTTGAAATTGAGATCTGGGTATTTTTTGACCATTTAAGAGAGTGGAGGATGACCCTCTTAGTATCAAAAAGATTACAATTTTTTTCATCCCATAGCATTCTAGGATTATGAAGTTCATAACAGTTAGTTCTTATTTTAGCAATGTTGATTTTCTTCTTTAAGATAGCTATAATAGAAATACAATTTTGGTCTTGTACATTGGGGTTAATGATTTCTTTATAGTACCTTCATTTTTTTTATACTCTATTTATTACACCGCAATTTCTATTTTAATTTAGCCATGAAGGCGTTTTTAATGGTATAGTGACTTTGATTAGAATTTGAAGCAACATTAAGAAGTATATTGTCTTTCAACTTAGTTATCTTTTGCTTATACATCACGTACCTAATCATACTCATACTCTTAAGACTATAGGAAATGACCCTTAATTATATAGTCCAAATTCTATAATGTCCTTGTTGGGATACGTTAGTACAAACCAAATGGATATTTGAGATGCATCTATCTCAATCTCAAAGGGATGATTCATGTCTGGAAATCACAGAATAGGTGCAAAGCATAATGTTGTCCTCAATCTTGCAAAGTTGTGCTCAACCTCTGTATTTGAACAAATTTGGCTTGATGAGACAACTGGTGTAGAGGACATACCAACTGGTAAAACTGAGAGACAAATTTCCTGTAGAAATTAATGCCTCCCATGAAACTTTTGAGGTCATGCAAATTGGAGGGAAATGGCCATAGTTCCAAATCATGTACCTGAGATGGATCAGGGCATAATCATGTTGTGTCTAAGATGAATCTTAAATACTAGATGGATGTATGTCCAAAGAATGAATTATTTTCTTTCATATGAATTGTATGTGCCCATAGCAGCTCAAGTACTATGTGGACATGATGAAGATGCTATGTTCAATATTTACTAAATATCAAAATATCATCTAGATATATTATGACAAATTTTCCCAAGTGGGGTATGAAGATATCATTAATTAGACATATAAATGTGGCCGGTGCATTTTTCATCCCAAATGGAATTACCAACCACTCGAAAATCCCAAACTTGGTCTTGAACGTTGTCTTCCACGTGTCGTCCACCTGCATGTGAACTTGATGGTAGCATGTTGTCAAATCCATCTTAGTGAATAAGAAAGCCCCTTGTAAGTGGTCCAACAAACCCTCAATCTGGGGTAGGGAATAATGGTTTTTAAAAATGGCTTTATTAAGGGAACTATAGTATGTCACTAGGTGCTATAAAGGAGGGGGGAATACAAGGAAATGGTGAAGGTTGAATGTGGCATGAGTCTAGAAGTTGGCCAATTTGGATTTATATTTCAACAAATTCTTGAGAAGCTGACGCAGACCCTTGACCCTTAGGTCGAGATCCGCGCAGGATCGATCTCCACAACTGTGCTAAGATGGAACAGCTCAGTGGGTTTTCGATGGAACCCAAACGATCCACAGGTCCTTCAAAAACCCCACCTGTGTGAACAAGCACAAGTTGTGAGCTTCACCTCCTCTAAGCAACCACGTCGCTATGACCTCGAGCCAAGCCAAATAAGCACCTTTCACATTTCGTGACTTCGAGGTTTTCAACCCAAAGTGCCCCGACTCCTTGTCCTCGGAAATTCTAAAATGTCGAACCTCGAAAGGGTCTAACGTCTCCTTGGCTCCTCCATTAAACCTTCTCCATGTGACCCGGTCCTATGACCTAGTTTTATTCCTCTGAATTCTTTCGATGTTTAGCGATATCGCGAGTCGAGACTCCTTGTCTCACGACTCCTTCACTCTTGAACTCCTTCTTGTCGAAATGATGAAAAGGGATTAACGGATCTGGCTCCTCCCTTAGCCTCCATCCACGTGACCACCACTCTGTGACGACGCGCTTAACATCAAAGCACTACTGGCTTTCACAATTTGGGGAATCACGATGTAAGTGTTCCTCCTTTCCCTTTCGAATATCCGGTCCACGAAATGTCGAAATTTCTCTGCTGAGAGATCAACGACCCAGGTCCTTTTGGAAATGATGACCACAATCTAACTGGATCGACGACTCGAAATCTTTCGGGCCTTTTACCGAAACCTTGACCGCTTGCCACATGTCCTCCTGTGGATGGTCACGATGCTTTTGGGATTTTGTCAAGTCCTTTCCTTTGCTTCTGCGAGGGTTAAAACTTGTTCTCCTCTTTCTAGATCTGATGGCTATCGGTCCTTTACGTGAGATCTGACGGTCATGATCTGATCTTTTGTGCACCTCCTAGAGACTAAATCCCGTGCATGCATCCTTGATCCAACGACTCTCATGCCACTGAGCTCCAAATCCAATGGCTGGTGCAATTTCATGATTTCGGCGATTACAAGTATGGGGTGCAACCTCCTTTGCTCCTCCAACCCCGATTCCCGAATGTGTGGATATTCAAGGGTTTAAACCCCCTGCACCTTCGCCTGATCCAACGGGTGTCGGTTATTGGTGTTAGATCTGACGGTTCAGATCTATCCTCCTTGTGCTCTCTCCTCCTGTGTGCCTGGACATAGATTCAATGGTCCAGATCTTTCCTCCCAATGTTGATCCAACAACAGTTGTGCTCCTCCTCCCGAGCTTGCACCTTTTCCCTTCCCTTGGAATAAATTCAACGCTTGAAGGTCTCGGCCTTCGATGCTTCCCTTGCAAGCATGGTTACTTTGGGTTTCATCTGCATTATAGAAATGCTTCCCCTTGTGAGCTTAGTCAACTCAGAAACCTCGAAAGGTTTATCGACCTTCTGATCCTTTCTTTTGTTGCTTTGTGTGCAAAGGCACTGTTCCTCCTGAGCTTCAGGACTTAGAATAAGTCCACCCTCGCACACTCCTTATGTTTCTGAGATTTCCTCAATCTCAGATCCAAAATATTTCTTGAAAATAAATGCTTCACGCCCTCTTGGCGTTCCTTTGCTCAATTCACACCTTGCAGAGCCCACAGAGTGTTCAGTAACTCTGGTTGTCTTCAAACTCGACACTTCCCTTTCCTCAAAACTCGAAAGATAATTCTTCACGGTGCATTCTATGCACTCACCGAATGATCTCTTGGAAGAGCTCTACAAAACCTGTAGTAGTTATGTCTTCCCTAAACTCAAAACAAAGTTCCTCCTATGCACTCCTTACACTCCCTCGATGCCCTCCTGGTAGAGCTCTACAGAACCTCAGACATTCTATCTTCCCTCTCTATGCTCTCCACTGCATAGTCTCTCCTTTAGGATATTCAACGATCCTGGGGGTTTTCCTTTGAGTCCAATATTTCCTCTGGTGCACCCTCCTAGCACGTCTCTGCCTAAATTCCATAGAATTCAGAAGTGCACTCTATGCATTGGCTTACAAAACCCACTTTGTTCTGTCATGCAACCTCTTGCATGAAGCCACAGAGAACCAGACCTGGAATCAAAGAACCCAACAGACAAAAACTTATGTCTATAACCTGCAAATGCGTACAAACATACATCTATAGCATATCATAAGCACACAAAGACATTCATTCAATTACCCAGAATAACATGCAGGGAAAACTGCTCTCTATTTGTATTAATAAAAATGCCTCTTTACAAATGTGCTCAATCTCTGACTGCAATAGATCCACGACTTCTTCTCTTCTCCCTATTTTCTCTATTCTTCCCCTTCTTCTCTAAAAACAAAAATAATATCTCTTTACAAAAGGGGGCTCCTCGAGTGCTTCCCTCCATCCTCACCAACTGTCATTAATTACAATGAATTACATTGAATGGGCCATCTAATATGAATTGGATCTAATCCCCATAAACCTGTCATCCATTAAGGCGACACCAACTATAGCATGCTCGAAGGCATGTCTTCGGCTCTACCAGCCTTACAAACATTTGATACATTAAATTCAAATTTGAAATTTGAAAGTGAGATGGTTGCACCTCTCCTCTCTATGGAACACGTGCTAGGTGTGCTAGTTGGCTGGCGCTTGATGACGTCAGAGCGATTCTCCTGCATCAGAAGTCAATCGATGATATTGTGCGATGCATCAATGTTATCAATATACCCAGAGTTGTGCGCTGTGGAAATCCTTGAATCTTAGGTCCTCAATGGTGCCCGTGATCTTGTGCACCTCTATGGATTTATTTAAAATATCATAGGCTCAGTTTCTTGTTGTGGAGTTTTTGAATTTGGTGGAGATATCATGATACCAAAATACAACCTCTATAGAAATTGTGATACATTTCCATCGAGCTGCCAAAACGATGGAGCTACCAAGTAGAAGGATCCATCGAAGTGTCGCATTTTAAATAGTTTATTTGATCGATGGTTTCAATGGTAGAATTGGGTCTCAGTGTTCATAGTCTTTTCAGCGACCATGTCTCATCTATCCGAGGCAAGGATAATCGAGATAAGAAATCTACATGGTGAGGTGGTAAAATATTGAGAATTAAAACATTGAATGACGAAGTGAAAATTCATGGGATCTGATCGATTAGGTGATCATGGGAGGGACAAAATGGGATTTACAATTTTTTATTTATTTAATTTTGGATGTGACTGTGTGCACCATGTGGTGCTGATATCCATGAAAATGACTGATGGAATCATTTCAAAATAACCAAGTAATGGAATTACCATGAGAAAGAGAAAGAAGATGGCATTGTTTCAAATCCTCCAACGCAGATGATGACACTGTATATTAATAAAATTCCGATGGGTTTATGAGTATGAGAATGTTGTGGGAGGAATTTGTAGAATGTGAAATGAGATTTCCTTTGATGACAATATGGTGTGAATAAATATGCTAGAGAGGCTTATGACAGAGGCTTATACAAGAATATATTGTCGTGACTATTTTATGATACCAACAATGATCCAATACATGGACTGTAAGCCTATAGGGGCCATCCCACCTTCCTGTACTTTGTTGGCAGTGTTAACAATGCACATTTTAGTATCAGTTTGGTAAGATAACCTAAACATTTTTTAGGGCCAGGGATAAAGAGGAGTAGTGAAATTACCAGATTAATACTTTCGGAGTCGAACCTTGTTTATGGTTGGCGGTTTCATCAACTTGGAGACAAATCTTTGGAATAGTCAATGTCAATTATGATACAAACTATTAGACATTGTTAAGTATGTCATGATCACTTCATCTTCTAGTGCATTTTTATGTCAAATGATATCGACGAGAAATGCATATGGAAAAGTGTAATATCGGAACGATTACCTTGGGAAAAATACAAGAGAAGAACTATGGTTGCCATGTTTTGGATTATTTGCTATTTGGCATTGGAAGCGATGGCTAGGAAAGTGGTGATGGCTAGGAAAGTGGTGATCGATTGAATGCAAATCCATTATATAGCCAATTGGGAATTCAAATAGAATCCTCTCAGATGGAAAGATACTTGATTCGAGTGTCTGAGTTTGTGAAGAAACATTTGGAAATATGCAAGGGGAAATAATGGAAACAAGGCAATGTTATTGTTGCGTAGAGAGGTGTTTGTCAAATTTATCATTGCAATTATAGAAGATGTGAGGAAACAATGATGCATATGGTGTTCTATTGTGAATAATATTTTCATTAATATGTTGATTGGGCTACAACTGTGCATGCCCACTATTCATGATAGAATCATGGTTCATAGAAGAGGCAACCAGTCAGGAGGGTTGGGGTATGGATTTTTCCTCAGTCATAGAGGGAGCAGGGAGTGAGGTAGGCTGGACAATAGGGTTTGTTTCTAGTGACAAATGGAGTTGGCCTTTCAGTTTGACAAGAAGGATCTTAGTCTCATACATTACTGTTTGGGATTGGAAGTATGAAAGATAAGATCTTCCTTGGTCAAGGAAAATATGTTGTGGATATACTGAAGAGGTTTGGGATGTTGGACCATAAACCGAAGGCTACAACAATGGAATCAAATATGAACTTGTTGGATGATATGACTTCAGAGGCTGTGGATTCTACATTATACAGGAAGATGATTGGATCATTGATGTATTTGATGAATACACAACCAGATATATGTTTTGATCTGAAAACCCTAAGTCAGTGCATGGTTGACCCCATATGTGTTCACCTGATTGTAGTAAAACATGTGATGAGGTACCTTAAACATACAGTGTATTATGGGTTCAAGTATTTTGCATATAGTGAGTTCAGTCTACTTGAATATCCAGATTCATATTGGGTTGATAGTGTTGCAAAATGGAAAAGTACATTGGGATGTTTCTTCACTTTGGGATTCGATATGATTTCATAGATTAGTAAGAAGAAATCATGTGTAGCACTCTGTATGGCCGAGGCAAATTACTTGGAAGAAAGTCATGAAGCAGTTTGGATTCATAAATTGTTGACTGGGTTATTTGATATTGCGATGGAGGCGACCTGTATCTTGTGTAACAACCAGAGTTTTATAAAGTTGTCAGAGAACCTGATGTTTCATGATAGGTCAAAGCATATGGAAATTAGGTATCACTATATGAGGGATATGGTGCAGAAGGGAGCACTGAGGCTCCAATATGTGGCTACAAATGAGCAAGTTGCATATTTGTTGACAAAGTTGTTGTCAAGGATGAAGCTCGAGTACTTCAGGGACAAGCTCAGTGTAGTCCCTCTTCAAAGGGAGTGATGGCTTCATATGTTATCACATGGTAGTGGATGTCACGATGACATGTTGTAGGTATTGGAGAACTACCCATCAAACCTAGATGCATGTTGAAGAGATGATGTACATATGTTATCACAGGTTACTGGATGTCATGCATAAGATATTCGAGTTTTCTATGAGAATCTGGATAGTCTCATGATGACATGTTGTAGCTATTGGAGAGCTACCCACCAGCCCTGGTTTCATACTGTGAAGTCACTATAGATTTCTTGTGATGTATAGATTCATGTGTTCAACAGTCAATGGTCATGAGCTCATGTGGATGGTGATTGTGTTAGAGCATGTGCCAGATAGAATACCTTCCTCATGAAGAGAGAGTGTTGATATTTTATGTAATTTCGAAAGTTATTCCTAATTGTAATTGTGAAAGGGTTTATTGATAAGGCATGTATTTTAGTTCTTTTAGAGTATAAATAGAGGTTATATCGATCCATCTTTTTTTCTCATTGAATATAATTATAAGAGAGTAGTACACACTTATCTAGGAGGCTATTCTTGGTTGTGTATGGGTCTATTTGGTCTTGATTTCATGAAAGAGAATTGTATGATATTATACATGTTGGAGGAATCTATACTT
>JZKD02S1990977.1:539489-556481 GCA_000966675.3 Picea glauca | reverse complement strand
TATATATATATATATATATATATATATATATATATATATATATATATATAATATCATCTCTCTTGAAAAATCAACATATAAAGGGGAGACATCACATATCATCGTATCCCATAAAGGGACAATAACAAAGATAACCACACAACACTAGTAAACTGTGATATTAGGGCCTCCATTTTGTACATAGCTAGGCTGGTATGGGGTTGGATATGGAGTGGTTGGGAGTTGGAGGTGTTGTACCAGGGCCTGGGACACGATGTTCTTTTGGTTTCCATTTTTCATAATGAGAGTGGACAATTCATGCTTAATATGTCAATTATGGGTAAACATGGGAACATTATAGGTGTCAAGTTCATTTGCAGTCATAAATATTAGTTAGGGGTCTAATTCAATAGGATTATCAAGAGAGACTATGCTAGGAGTTGCAAGGGATTTGGGATGAGTAACCTCTGCAAAAAAGGTTTTGTTGGTGCGCATATTCTTAAGTACTCGATAATCGATAGAAGAATGTGAGTTGGTCTTGTGACAGTAACACCAGGGTACATTACAGGGTGAGGATGGTGAGGAAAACCATTTTTTGTCAATTTCCTTTTGACCATGATTGAGTTAGGTGCGCTGCTTGGTGTTATATAAATTTTTGGTGCATTCCTTTTGATTTGATGATATTTTTAATAGTATATTTATTTTGAAAAATGGTGTCTTCCATGATTCCCCAATAGTTTAGCCAAGATTGAGCATCTTTATTCCATCCTCGCTTGATTCGATGGTGGTTACGAATCGATTTTAAAGAAATTTTAGGAAGCCTATTGTCTTCCATGTTGTTTAACTTGTTCTTATACATTAGGTATCTAGTCATAGCCTTTCTCTCAATGGGGGATAGGCTTGTTTCTAAGAGGAGCATGGGATAGGGCATATTTCCTTTAATTTTGAGATTATAGGTTATAAAAGTCTTTTTTATTTGCTCTATCTTTGTCCAGGATTCACGAGAGATACTAAACCCCAGAATTCACATCCATAAATAATAACAGGTGTAACGACAGTCTCAAAGAGGAGTTTATTCTTATCCCAAATCCAAAGATCGACTAAATTACAAGTGTTTTCAAGCCTATAATAAGATTTCCATCCACCAATAATCCTTTTCTCAATGCTATAATTCCAGTTGAGCTTGTGGTGAATATCAATTCCAAGATATTTTTATGAATTCACTTCCTCCAAGTTGTTTTTGTCATTTACAAAGGTATCATAAGTGATTTTATTGGATTTAATAATCATGACCTTAGTCTTATCATTATTAATAGTCATACCCATATTGGAGAAAAAATCCTTGAGGATTCTTAGTTGATTTTCAATATCATGGGGACTCCTTGCCATAAGAATGATATCATTAGCATAAAGAAGAAGATTGATAACTATACTAGTGAGAGTAGGGTTGACACAACCTGCTTTTTCCAAACAATCTTCTAACTTTTCAATGTATATGCCAAAAAGGGTAGGGGACAAGGGACAACCTTGTTTGACTCCAATATTGCAGTTAATCTCTTTCAACCAGCCCTCAATGTTTTTAAACTTATAAATAACACTCTCATACATCCTTATTGCAACAACCATCAACTCGAGAGGCACTTTTATATCTTCCAACCTATTCCAAATATTTTTCCTAGGAACCATGTCAAAAGCTTTTCTAAAGTCAACAAAACAACAACAAATATATCAATATCAATATCACTCAGGATCCAACTTATCATAGGACCTTTACACCATGGAAAGCCACAACAGTTCCAAAAAAGGATCCTAAGTGTCCCAAATTCCTATTTATTATTATCCTTCTAGTCTCTATCCCTAACAATAGCTTTTTGATTTCTAATTATTTCCCATTTTTCTTCTTTCCTGACTTATTTTACCTTTTGAACTTCCTTCCTTAATTCAACTTGGGATTTGGGAATGAGGTCTTAATTTATAAATATTCTTGACCCTTTTAATCTTGGTGATTTACTGAGTATGCTATATTTATGGTCATTACATCTTACATTGACACGAATCAACCTATATTTGTGATCAATTATTTTTCCTAGCCTCTTTCCTTCTATGAGGTAAGTTGTATCAATTTGTGATTTATTATTTAATTCTTCTTTTACTATTGCTAGAATATCCTCTTCTTGTTGTTCCTTTATTCCAAAAATTATGAGGTTCAAGGCTATTTTATTACGTTCATGGTCTAGTTCAATTATCTTATTCATTTCCTCTTTGATGGGTTTGATATCCAATTTGTTTCCTTGATTATTGAGGGTCAAATTGTTGGTTAGATTTTCTTCTAGCTCTTTATTCCTATCTCTCAGGTTTTCATTTTATTCAACCTCTCCTTCTTGGTTTAATGTTAACTAATTTTAATGATTAATATAATGTTAATTAATGATATCTACAGAAATTATATTATACAGAGATAATGTTAAAATAAATTAATTAATGTTAATTAGTAATGATTAACAATATCAAGGGATATTATAACTAATCATTAAGAGATTAATTGCATAAACATCAAAGGTATAAATAGAATATTATGAAATAGAAGGAATAATAATAAAGTAAAATATGTCAAAATGAAGTAATGAATAGAAATATTATAAGTATTGTGAGGGTAGTTGAAAAAGATGGTGAATTATAAAAATAGAGT
Organism: Picea glauca; assembly: GCA_000966675.3. Taxonomy (NCBI): domain Eukaryota; kingdom Viridiplantae; phylum Streptophyta; class Pinopsida; order Pinales; family Pinaceae; genus Picea; species Picea glauca. Next base: position 553,813 of record JZKD02S1990977.1, on the reverse strand, counting down.
GTTATGTTAAAGTAAAATATAAAAATATATAGGCATAGTGATATAATAAATGAGTATGTAGGAGGAATCCCCCCTCCTCATAAATGAATATGAGTAAGTGATCTTGTCAATGGTAGTGATTCATTAAAGAAAGAATTAGTTCTCCATTATAAAAAAAATTATAAAGTGTTGACTTGCCCGAATTTAGCGGATCAGTGTAAGCTGATAAACCACTATCCTCAGATGGTTGATGAGGAAGATTCAGGGTTATTATTCAATCCAGTTTCTATGGAGGAGATGAAATCAATTCTCTTTTTCTTCAAAGAGGAAAAGAGCCCGGGCCCAGATGGGTGGACAACCGATTTCTCCATATACTTTTTTGATCTGGTAGGGCAGGATCTCTTAGTGATGGTTGAAGAATCGAGAATATTAGGCTCTACTGTGGGAGGCCTAAATTCCACTTTTCTGACTCTGATTCTTAAGGCGAATAAACCTACAACCTTTGATGATTATCACCCTATTTCACTGTGCAACTTATGCTATAAGGTTATATAAAACATTATCGCCAATCAGATTAAACCTTTTCTCTCAAGGTCAATCTCCTATGAATAGATGGGATTTCTAAAAGGGAGGCATATTCAAGATGCTATAGGCATAGCCCACAAAAGTCTTCATAGTATTAAAAAATAAATGAAATCCCTTGTTCTAATGTTGGATGTAAGAAAAGCTTATGATTGTTTTGACTGAGAGCTTCTTAGATTGATCCTTCTTAAAGTATGATTGAGGATCCAAATGACCAAATGGATAATGTTTTGTGTTACATCCTCTTCCTTTGTTGTTCTAATCAATGGGGAGGCTACATATTTTTTCAGAATCAGAAGGGGTGTCAGGAAGGGATGTTCATTATCCCCCCTTCTTTTCATGTTAGTTATGGAAGGCCTCAACAGATTACTCAAGCATAGTTTGGAGGAAGGACTTATTACAGGATTAAGGTTTCTAGATTGACAAAAAATCTTTCACCTCATGTTTGTGGATGATGTCCTCATTTTGTCCTAGGAAGATTTGTTAGAATGGAGAGTGATCAACAACCTTATCAACCTTTTTTTCAAAGCCTTGGGTTTATCAATGAACCTTAATAAATCCACAATTCATTTTGAAGGCCTCTCGGATTTAGAACTGAACAATTTTAAAAATCTCTTGCCTTACACCTTTAGTGACCTCTCACTCAAGTTTCAATACCTGGGTTATTTCTTGAAGACTGGAACTCAACGCACAACTAACTAGGAATGGTTTATTTCAAAAGTCTCTAATAAAATTGGGTGATGGTGCAACAGGTGGTTGTCGCTTGGAGGGAGATATATATTGGTGAAAACAGTTTTGGAAGCTCAAACTATTTAGTGGATGTCATTGGAAGCTTTGCCCCACTCGATTTTAAATAGAATTAGAAAAATGATGTTCCATTTTCTATGGAATGGTCATTTGTACAACCAGTGGTACCACCTTTGTAGTTGGGAGGTCCTCTCTTGACCTAAAAAGAATGGGGGTTGGGGCTTCCATAACCTCACTCATTTCAATTTGGCTCTGAATGTTATTACACTATGGAGGGTTTTAACTTAGGCTAGTATTTGGCAGCAAGTCCTTAGAGATAAATATTTACATAACGCCACCCTGGTCAACTAGATTAGAGGACCGTCAAATTTTAGCAACTCAGCTTTGAGGATCTGGTCGAGTCTCATTAGAGCACTCCATTTTATCAACCATTCGCTTAGTTGGTGCCCTGGAGTAGGTCATCTAATTTGTACTAGGAACGACAAGATCCTTGGCATTAGAGACAACTCCTTTATCAATGAAGAGATTATAACACTACTTAATCAAAATAAGGTATCTACGCTTTCTCAAGCATTGTTGGCAAGAAATCCTTTTACCTTTGCTGAGGTGTGGCGAAGTACCATGTATTTGGAGCTGACAAGGGAAATTTCTATTGAATGGTATAACTACACGGTGGCACTGAGTGGTGCGAGGACTACCCTCAAGGAATATTCAAAGGACCATTTGATATGAACCGGTGGTGACATGTCCAGAAGGTTGACTGTCGGGAATTTTTATAATTCCATTATAACTACTTAGGGTTTACCGACCTGGAGCAACTGGAAGGTTAAATTTTGGAAATGGCGATTACAATTGAAAACCATTTTATTTTTCTGGATGGCCTCTGAAAACAGGATCTTATCATGGGACGTATTTCAAAAAAAGGGGTTGGTTGGACCAAGCATATCCTATTTATGTAGAGAATCCTATGAAGATATCACTCGTTTTCCATTCGATGCACCTTTGCAAAGTCTGTATGGGAAATCATCTCTCATTTCCTTAAATTAAATTGTTCCTGGTGTGGCTAGAATCTTACTGATTTTATGGATTCGTGGATATTAAACAAGGCTACATCAAAAAATCTCCCAGTTTTACTGAGCTGGTACATTTGGAATGAATTCAATAAAACACTCTTTGAAGGGAAGGCCCCTTGGGCTTGGACTGTTCTATAGAGGACATTAGGAGTGCTCAGTAACCTCCCCACAGTTTTAAAGTCACAGGTTTTAAGAATGAGTCCAATCATTTGATTGAATGGTTACACTTTGGATTTTTTTGACGGGTCATCCACTGCAGGGGGGACAAGATGTGGGGTAGTGGGATCCTTGAAAATTATAGATGCTCTGGATGTTAGATGGTTCTTTAATTGTGGTGAAGGATCAAATATAGAATCAGAATTAGTGGGAGCGTGGGCTTATATTTCCATTTCAAATCTCCTAGACATTCAACATATTGAGGATATGGGGTGCTCCAAAGTAGTAGTTGAGTGGTTGAAACAAAATGGTAATCTCCAAGACATCAATATTGAAGGGTGGAAACATAAAATTCAGGATCTGGCGTCATCTTTCCAAGGTATCAACTTCCAACACATCTTCAGGGAATCTAATGAGGAGGCAGATTTTTTATCAAAGAAGGCACTCTCAACACCTAGAGGAAAACTAACTTACTACTATTGGGATGGAGTAATGGTGGGTCCTACTCATCATTTGAAAATTTTCTAAAAAGTCTTTCTCTATTTTTACTTCTCGACAGTTTGGTCCATAGTTTTGGGACTAGCATACAAAAATCTGTGTGGTATTCACTAGTCCCAACATGGTGCTTCTTTGTACTCGAGTAACATCTTTCTCATCTTGTAGGACAGCTAGGATAAACATTTTTGGTTATTTGATGTGGGGCCTTGTATCCCCGAAAGAACTGGTCTCTTTGTTTTTCTTTTGTCCTGGTGATGTAAAAAGTATATTACTAATATAATTTGTGCTAATTTTCTTTTGGAAAAAGAGTATGTAGGAGGAAAAAAACATAATAATAATAAAAAAGACAAAAAAGAAATGATAAATGATAAGTCTAAAAGAATAGTTATTGAGAATTAATTAGTATAATGTTGGTTAATTAATTTAATAATTAAATTAATCTTACAAAATTATAATGTTAACAATGGGATTGCAATTGTCCCCGAGGTGTAGGACAGTTGGTGACGGAGTGTGTTGTTAAGCCACAACATGATGTTAAAGTCACCAGTTTGAAACCCGAGGAGACAAAAAATCCATCCATGTTAAGGGTTGGTGTGGCTCAGGATGGGTGCAATACTTGGGTGATTTTGATGGCTTAGATGCCCCTGAGTCACAATTTCTTAGCTACAAGTTAGTCCCACAAGTCATGAACAAACTAACAAACAAAAAAAAAATAATGGGATTGCAGTGAATGATAGGTTAATCAACTAATAAGATCATATAACCTATTAATTAATTAATAACATTATATATATATATATATATATAATTAGTACAATAATGTTTCATTATAATTAATATTATAAAGTTAAAAGACTTGATAAATAGGTAACTTAAGGCAATTCACGGGTACATGTAGGAGCGTTGGAAAGGCAAGAAAAACAATAATGTGTCTAGAGAGAATCAATTCAATATGATTGTCTATTTAGAGACCCCGATAACTTGTACTGATGTATCGACAAATGCATGACAAATATAATGTGTAATTCACATGGAGATAAATAGTGATGATAAGTAGCAAGAGTATGCATGTAAACAATATGAATATAAGGAATAAATCACAAGGTTAAGGATTGAATGAGAAATAGATAGAGATAATGGAGGGTATGTGATAATGAGATTATGATAAGTATAGTGATCTAGGTATATAAATGATAATAATAGTACAAGATGATACTCTTTATTAATGTAAATGGACATTGGTGAGACATATATGTAAGTAGTAATAATGATAATATGTGTGAGATTGTCATTAAACAAAATGAAAATAGTTCAAATAAAAGAAAGTGGGTAAAAAGTAGTAATAATGGTAATAAAATTAAGGAGATCTATTAAAGATAAGTAATTATAAGAGAAAATAACCAAGGTGCAATAGATACATAAGGTAAGAAGATATAAAAAATTCTTAAGTTGAATACATTAAAGAAGTATGAAGCAAGTTAATATAAGGAAATTGATAATAAATAAGGTACACGATATATAATGAAAATTGTAATAATTGATAATATAATAGGCAAGATGGTAAGAAGAGTAAAACACATAGTTAATTGCACATCGAAAGTTAAGAATGACATAACAATATATGAAAGCATATAAATGGTTGTTGTAATATGAAGAAATGAGTGGGTATGTGAGCATGAATAAAGAATGTCAAGGGAAGGGTATATAAATTACAATTAATAAAAGATGCAAGAGAATACATGGAAAAAATAGTCAGGGTATAAATTAATATGAGAAGTACAAATATCATAACATTAACAAGGAAAATGGTAGTGGATAAATGATCAAGATATGATAGGTAATGATAGAATATATTATTGCGAAAATATATGATGAGTAAGTGGTATAGAATAGTTGAGTTTGAGTTGAGTGACATACAATGTAGTAAGAGAAGTGTGTATAAACATTAACTAAATCATAAGTGCTATTAAAATTTAAGTTTGGACACAATGGAGGTCTACTAAATAGGGGTAGCAAATTATTGTATCAATAGCCTCAACATATTTCTAAACAAGTGAAGGTCTAGTAGGACTAGTATAATACATGATCAACTACGTGGGAGGATGTAGATACAATACATCAAGATCATCCTTCATTTTGTTTTACCACCTCAGAACTATGTTTCACGAAGGATGGGTGTATGTAATGACCCATTTTGACTTAGACATCTAGAATTACTTATGGCCTAGTCATATCTTTATTTTCTTATGATATGTGGAACATTGATTACTTGACACTTTAAAATTTTGGACATATGGACCTATGTGAATGTAGATACTATGAATTTTTATTGTTATGTGATTTATGATGGATATTATGTAACCTATTTCTAGCTTGAAAATTTTGAAATTTAAATATGTTGGTACATGGATACTGAGTTAATGATATGGTTAAATGTGCTTACATGATAATGTGTATGATTTTTTTCTATAACTAATATGAAGATTAATAGGATATGAAATAGCCAAAAGATAATGATAATAAAGGGTTGATATTGTGAGCATCAATCGAAAAACAATATGGTATGAATATTTGTATGTGAAATTATGTTGCTTCAAATGCATTGCTATGATATGTGGGAAAGTTAAGGTTTTTTAGGTAGTGAGACTGTCTGGAAATAAATATACGATGACACAAAATCCCAACAACACAGTTCCATTGTATGGTCCATGGACCATGATAGGGTGTTGGCTCTAGTTCTATAAGGAGGGGTGGAGTCATTTCCCACCGTGTATCCTTTGAAACTTGGATTCATGGGAGGAAGGTGATAGATCATGCTCCCCTAGATGTGTGATGATGACTTCCAATTTCCTTCTTGGGAAGCATGCTCAAGGTAGTTGACACTTCCACTTATGGGTTCTATCTAGAGTTAGGTTAATATAGTTGACATTCCATGATAGTCCAACAAAAGAAGTATAGGGATGTAAGATGGAAATAGGTTAGGGAGGAAGGATGATTAGAAGTAGTTGAGAGTGTGTGGAGTTTTAATACTATAACATAAGTGTCTAATTTTATTTTTTCTCAAAAAACAAAATGCTTAACTGAATTACAATCATATAGGTAAATGTTGCTTGTGTTAAATTATTAGAATTGTAGGATTATGCAAATATTTTAAAAAGTTTATTTATTCTTTATGAAGTTAATTTCATTTCTGATTGGATTGGAAGCATACAAAAATTTCATTAGATGTGTTTTAATTATTTCTATTAGTGCATGCACGAGTTTTGTATGTGCTAGCTACACATACATGCCTTGTGCATGTTAAGGTTTGTCATTACACCAAAACCCGCAGGTATTAGTAAAATTCCAAACCAACAACATCACCTTGATTTGGTGGTTAGTCCCATGTTCCCAAGGTGGCGGTTAGTCCACGAGATCAATTCCTGGCGGTGCGGCGATTAGTCCAACACCCCCCCTCTGACGTAACTCGGGGGAATTGAAATTGGTCCAAGGCTATGATACCATGTTAAGGTTTTCCATTACACCAAAACCCACAGGTATTAGTAAACTTCCAAACCAACAACATCACCTTGAGTGGGCAATTAGTTCCATGTTCCTAGGGTGTTGGTTAGTCCATGAGATCAATTCTCAGTGGTGCGGCAGTTAGTCCAACGGTTAGTTGAACACTCTCCCCTCCAACATAACTCATGGGAATTGAACCCAAACCAAGTCATACTATGTTAAGGTTTTATATTACACCAAAACCCGTAGGTATTAGTAAAATTCCAAAACAACAACATCACCTTGAGTGGGAGGTTAGTCCCATGTTCCCAGGGTGGGAGATCAATTCCCAATGGTGGGGCGGTTAGTCCAACAATGCATGTACACTAGTATTTATGAATGCTTAAATTAATGATCTACTTATGTGATCCAAATGTATGAATCATGTTATTATTATCCTTGTAGTGTAAGCTACTATAACTTCAAGAAATAGTTTTTTGAAGGGTGGGTGTATGTAACACCCCCATTAGAGTAATTAATGATTATAATTAAGTAAGAAAAATTAATTCATTAATGTATTAAAAGTTAATTAAGTAATTAAATCATTAATTCATCTTATTTAATTAATTATTCGACTAATTATATTTTATCATTTATTTATTTATTCTTTTTGAATTAATAAATGCAACAATAAATGAATTGAGTATTTTATTTGTTTTAAGGGTAGGTATGAATTTATGAAAAGGGATAAGGGTATATGGAAAAATGATGATGGGGAGAGTCCTTGTATGGAGGGAGAAGAGAGAGGGAGTTGGAATTTGGAGGGGGGGGGATTGGAGAGTGGAGGAAGGAAAAATATGGGAGAGGAGAAATTGTTGCAAACGTTTTTGGGTTTTTACTAGTGGACTGGTGTTGCTATGATTTTTGGCTTTGGGGATAGTGTTGAGGAAAACATATGAGATGATCTTACTCAAGCATTTTCAGATTCTTCTTGGCTAAAGAAAAATAGACGAAAATGTCACCCTATGTTTATAGCCATCAAAAATAATATCCTAACTCACAAGTATTGATTACAATTGCTTAGGATAGTCCTTTTATAAATAAAAGATTGCTGGAAAATTCATTATTTATATGATTTTCTGAATATAACAGTTGTTGAAATAAATGTAGAGACATAAGTAAAGACACCAATATGATAATCAAGATAGATGAGACATAAATCAATCCTTTATTTCATTCTAATTCATCAAAGAGTCATTCTCTTTACAAACTTTGGTGAATAAGTTTTGGACCAAAGTCAAACTTAGATGTCCTTGATGAAACATACAAAAGGACCTCTAACATAAAATAAAAAACTGAACTCTAAAAGTTGGATCAACTTGCCACAGATTGATGCCCACTCAACTTTGCACAATAGCCTTTGCTAGTCATGAAAATTAATTCATAAACATACAAGTCTACACAGACTATCAAATATAGATCAACACCTCTAAAAAAAAAGTGTTTCTATGATGTAATTTATCCCTGAATCTTGTTGTCTACAATAAGACCCTAATATCATAAAAAATAATTAGGCATATGATCAATTAAGGAATGAATGAAAAATGAACTATCTCAACAAAAACTCGAAGAGAAAGCCTTAGTATGCTTCTCCTTATATCCTCCTCTTGTTCCTCCCTTTCCTTTTTCCTTTAAGAAAATTAGAATTGGTTGAAGTAGTTGAACTACTTCATTAGTTAAGTTAACTGAAAACTCAACCAACTTTTTAGTTAGGGGGGAAAAGTAATAAATCATAATAAGGGTTTTAAATAAATAATAACTAGTAGGTGGGACCCCTTGTGACTCCCTTGATCTCTTAACAATCATAACATAACTAGTTAATTAAACAAAACACCCCTCATTGTGACTCCCATCATCACATTCATATTTGACAATTTATCTCACTGATATTTGAAATTATTTTCAAAAATATATTACTCATATATCCAAAGAAAACATGTTGTCCAAAACTTTTGAATTCAACTTCCATCAACAATAAATAAAACAAAACTCAAAAACCATATTTTCCACTCTGAGATGCAATATTTCCTTGGTTTCTACTGTCACCCTTTGATTTCTCTAAATTTTCCTTTGGCTACACTAAGCCTTTAGGTCTAATCTCGTTGATCACATGAGAAAAATCATCCCTCAAATTCATCAGGGAAGACACAGATTTATCAGAGCCATTGGAGGGTGAGGAAGGGGCAATAGTAGCTTTTGCTTTGTCAGGGGCATGGTGGGCCTCGGTTTTCAACATTTTTCTAGCATGAGAGGACTAAACTGGTGAGTGGACAAGTGCAGATTGGACAATCTGATTGATAGGCGGGGAAGCAGGTAAGGACAAATTGGTTTAGCCACAATGTTGGGAGACTATCTGGTTGCAATGAGACATGAGGGGACATGGGAATACTAGGGGCTTGTGGAACTTGGAAGGGATGCCTTTCAGGCCTAGGTTGGACCACTCATTTCCCAATCCAATTGAAAAATCCAGCCTGAAATAACTGGCCTAACTATTGTGATTCATCATCAAAGTGAATGGAGAATCTAGGCCTTCTAGGGCCGCTTTTCCAATTACCTCTTCCTCGGTTACCTCTTCCATGGCTACCTCAGTTGAAAAAACTCATTCCTTCATGCATGATTGATTAGCAAATAATTCTTTTAACAACCATACATGACAACTCCTTAGAAAATATGAAATAAATTTTGGCTCAACAACATATCATGCTCATGCAATCCAATCCATACAAATTGCTTAACTATTGTCAATAAGCAGGGGGTGAGCAAAGGTTATGGGATATGCGAGGGGTTGTATTGAGTGAAAAAAATGTTAAAATGAGGGGGAAAAAAATCATGGTTACTGCTCAAAGACATCAAGCAATCAATTGTAATGTAAACCAAAGAATATATCACTGTGTTCCAACCAAGAAACTATGATTTCAAACTGTTTCAATACAAAATTATTTAAAATGTAAATAAATTTTAAGAACGGGGAGTGAAAAGTGAATGTGGGAAGGCGAGGTGGTTGTAATTAGCAAAAAGAGAAATAATGGTAGGGAAAGAGAGCGAATATTGTTCATAAAATTAATTAAGTAATCCATAAAATCATTCTATATCAAACGTAAAAGATCCAACAGCAACCCAATAATCACTAATCAAATGAACAAATATTGTGTATAATTCAATCAATTATGTGCATTAACTTGCTCATTGTTCGCTATCAAATCTTCAATGCAGTGTCACCAAACAAGACAATATGTATTCCACGATAACCTGTAGAAGAGTTTTGTTTCTTCTCATTTGTCCATTTAAAGTTTTAAAACAATTCCCAAATGAATAAACAATTACTTAATTCCACTATGTTCAACACTAAAACATCAACCACTATCCATGACTTATTTCATTCATCAAACCAGACACAAACGTTGTGCCTGATTTTATTCCTCAAATCCATTTAACAATTAAGTTGTAATGAGACCATACTAGCACATAATCTATTCTCATCTCTGATATCAGCTATACACAATGAACAATCAACAAACAATCATCAATATATCAAATTGCAATAACCTTGACTTGCCATTTAAATGCACAACAATCACTACTTTGACTTATACGATGTTGTATGATACACAAAACCAGTCAACAAAAGGCAAGAGCATTACTGCACCTGTAAATTTCTATTTACTTTCGATCTACACATCAAACGATGTTGAGCTATCAATCCAATACAAGGAAACAACAACAGTATGCCTAAATCCATTTCTCAATTCAATCAGACTGCAAGAAAACCATACTGTTATAAAACCCATGCCCTTCTCTGATGGTGTAATCAACAATATCCATAACATACACAGTGGACGACCATGCCACAACTATTATGATTGCAATACTCCCACTTGTCAATTTAAAACACATAGTGACAACAACCATCAACTCAACAGAACATGTTGTAGGAAGCCCACACAAACCAATGCATCACGCATGAAGCATCGTTGTGACTTAATCAATTATAAACTAATGTTGGGTTAACAATTCAATAATTACAATGTAAGAGACAACGAATCTGTATTCAATCCCATTTCTCCAATCAACCAATTAACCATGCTAAGCTTATCAATTCGATTGTCATAATAACCAATGTAGTGACTAAATACCAAAACCAACACCAATGTCAATATAATCAATAGGGACGAGCCAGTAATCGAACACTTTCAACAATACACCACCAACTCATAACAATTAACAATATACCAGAAAAGACGTAACGGTTCCCTATATCAAAAACCGGGCTTAAGAAATCAAGGGTTCACTATGTGGACCAACACAGGGAGACTGTAGTCAACCCCCAACATCAGGTGAGAAACTCCGAGACCAACTGTGAAAACACATGGTATACCACCAATAAATTCACAGACAGGGTGACAATTCATGAGATAGTAGAGACTATGAATAGAGGAGCAAAGGCTTCATTTTGGTCCTGTAACAACACTTAGAACACGCAGGGTATAGCCCTCGTGGTTTTCCCAATCAACCGAATAATTTTGAGATAAACAAAGTCGAGAAAAAGAAATCAAACTTAAGAAATCCCTTTGACATAACAACCATTAAAACCCACTATGAAAACATCAATAACATGAACAAACCCATACCTAAGTGAAACAATACACAGTGACACAAGGTGTTTCAAACCCAATAACCCCATAACAACAAAACAACTGGGTATGGTGATAAGAATGCATTGAGACAACCAATCGATCTGTATTGAATGAAACCCTTCAACCAAGACAAATAAGGATGACAGAGAGCCTTCATGGCTTCTAACACTCGGAATGATCAATGAAACTATGACTTCAAACATTATTGCAATGAAAACCACACCAACCATTCATTCCAGAAAAATATCACAATTTTACACCATTGCCAGTTTTAAGAAAAACACAGACGCATACATCACCGAGCCAAATTTATTTCATAACCAAAGAGGGTTCATGGATGGAAAAACGACATACTTGTAACCAAGAAAACATTAAAAATGCGATCTTGGTCGTGTATTTCTTCCTCTGCTTGAAAATTGGAGCTTAACCACAATGATCACAATTGAACAATAGCCAAGCCAGGGTGACAACTAGTGGGAGGGGTATGGAGTGAAATGAAATAAATGCATGTCGCCTCCATCCTCTAGTTATTCAATTCCTTAGTAGACACCAACCCACTATTCCATTAATTCATTCAATTAAACCATGCATCGAAACCAACATCCACTATTTTTCAAAAGCTCCACCCTATGTCACATTAACCACTGCCAACCATACCATAATGCATATCACATGTGTTTCGATATAACTCAATAAATGGTATAGCCACTAACCCCGTTAGCTAGAACTAACAACCATCCTTTTAATTCCAATGCATATAGTGTAGAATATTAGAATAGTATAGTTTCTTCCTTTGTATTTTTTTTATATTTATTTTTATCTCTTTTCAACTGCTGTTATGTGTTGTTACTAACACGTCTCTGGTGCAGGTGTCACAGTAATGAATCCCAGAACATATAGCAAGGGTAACAATAGATAATCATAGGCCATCGTAACATGAAATTAGAGCTTAAGAGCAATAGAAACAACTGTACATAACATGCCTTATCCATCATTAATTTGTCACAATTAGAATCAACACATAATAGGCCTTATCCATTGCCAATAAAACCAAGATTTCATCAATTATGTAGAACCATGTAAGCAATGTCAAACAACAACATAGCCATGAAATATGAACCAGTATCATCTCCCAATCTACAAGGGGGTCCCACCTACTAGTATTATATATCTTGTTATCTTATAATAATAGGTTTTAGCAATACTTTTCAGGCAAAATCCTCATTGTGATTTTAATCGTCAACAGATAGGAAATGTGATTTCCTGGAGATAGGGAGTCGGAGAGGCTTTGCTCCTAGCTGGCTGGGAGAAAATAGTTTCAGGAAATGGTCTAGCAGTAGTAGATAAGAGAGAAAGGACTTAACGAGCTAAAATTTTCAGGTATTTTTCTAGAGGATTTATTCAATTGATTTATTATAAATATTGTAAACTAATTGTCATAGTATTAATGAGTTCATTCCTTCAAGTTAAATTTGCTAGAAATTATTACTAGTTTATAAATCAGAATTAGTTTTATTACAACAAAATCAAGTTCTTTTCCCAAGTCCTTCCATAGGTACAAAAGTTAAAATTTAGAAACCAAAACTTACCATTGTAACAAAATAAAAAATTTACATTGATAGCATGATGCATGTACCATAATTTCACAGGATAAAACTTGAGGCCCTCTAGGAGACGGACATTACAAATGGTGACATATTTTAGGTTTTTATTTCTTAGTGGTGGGAAAGAGTTCAACAATGAGATATACCTGATTATCCAGTAGTTGTCCTAGTAATAAAATTCTCTGAAACATGAGCTTGGAATAATAACACCCTTTGAGAAAGGATGAAGGGTGTGTTAATTAGGCCTTTATAAAACTCTCTTGGGAACTTTCTTGCTCAAAATTTTCATAGTGAGTGCACCTCCAAATCCCATTTGCAAACCTTTTGGTTCACGACTCTAGGAAAAAAATCCTCTAGCTTTGGATTCAAATTTGTAGCTAGGGTTTCTCTATGAGTAATACTACTAGGGTTTCATTGTGAGTATGGGAGGAAGAAAATATGGAAAAAATGGGGTGGATTTGGAAGTGGATTCATAATTTCCCCGCCTTTTAGATTCCCCCCCTCGAATCCCTGAGAGCCCCCAAAATACCTACATTGTTCCATATGATTAAAATCCCTTGTCTACCCCTTACTATACCTCAATATATATCCTTAGGTTTTGTTCCTTTTTAACCCCCTTTATGTATTGTATACTTAGTAACGACCCTGTACAATGTAGATGTTAATATGCTTAGCTTAATTTTTTATGATAATATAATATCATAAACTAATATGTTTAACTATATTATTTATACTTGTATGAATGATTATATATTGAATATGATAATTATAAAAGGTACAAATGGGTTAAATTACATTCAATGTAATAAAGTATAAGGATCACTTTATAATTGATTTATAATTTATCAAATAATTGGATATTAGAAATTTTATGATTAATTATATAAAAAATATAATAAAGTAAACCATGATAATAATTTAGTTTAAAGTTATAGTCTAGTATAGTTAGATATCAAATAATATCTCTTTGTTTATGGGACAAGGGATATTAAGTACCTTAAATTTAAAATCCTATCACATGTACACAATATCTAATAATAATATAGATAATACCCTTTACTTGATTATATAAAAATACCCTTAAGTTAAGACAACACCTTACAATGATTTTTTAATGAAGCAAATGAAGTCTTTTTCACTTGCCTATTAAGGTCAGACTACCTCTCAATGAGATAAGCTCAAAATAAAATATGTTTCCACATATTCCATAAGGATAAATCAATCCTTATTTATATCTACGAGAGAATACTAATCATAAAATCCTCCTAACTACCCAATGGACATTTTTAAATGAGGCCACATTACATTTGTTTAATACTAACTACTATAGTGGGCCTTATTTAATAATAAAACCCATAGTGGACCTAGTTCATATTACACTGAATCCATTTTATAGTGAACTGTAGGTTAACGATTACCTAGTTCGAGAGGATCCACGATGCCGTGAGGGCAGACTGCGACAGTCGCTCATGATGATTCTAAGGGGCGCGCAATAAGGCGGGGGCCTTATT
>JZKD02S1990977.1:507972-525478 GCA_000966675.3 Picea glauca | reverse complement strand
AAACAATATCATCGTAAATGAAACAACTCAAATAGCCCACTCCCTGACTCAATCCAGAGTCCAAGGAAGTTCCACCGATCCCTCTGCATCCTCAAGGTCCGAAACCCTGCACACTTAAAGAAACCGAATCAGCAACACCTGTCTACATCAACATAGTAGAAACATCTGTCATATAACTAACGCATCATAATGAAGGAAAAAGTTTTATCATCATAAAAATCCAGATCACTTGCGAGCAAGTGTCCTCAAAGAATAAGTTTTGTAAGTGCGCCAGAGCGGGATGTTACAACCTCTCAATGAGATAAGCTCAAAATAAAATATGCTTCCACATATTCCATAAGGATAAATCAATCCTTATTTATATCTACGAGAGAATACTAATCATAAAATCCTCGTAACTACCCAATGGACATTTTTAAATGAGGCCACATTACATTTGTTTAATACTAACTACTATAGTGGGCCTTATTTAATAATAAAACCCATAGTGGACCTAGTTCATATTACACTGAATGACATTCACTATTATTACTCTAGTGGTCCCTTTGGTCCTCCATTAGCCTCTAGGAAGGATCCTAACACTCCACCTTCCTTAGAAAAATATTTCCCTCAATACTTGTTTTGAGGAGGTACAATAATAAACCAAGGTCCCATGGACGAGTGTTCTTTGCAATGTTAAAGTAAGCGAGGAACTAGGGTCCCATGTATAAGTGATAGCCACCATGCTAAAATAGTCGAAGATTATCTGCCATAAAGTTGGGTCCCATATATGAGTGTTGACTGCAATGATGAAGTAGCCAAAGTCCCATGTGCAAGTACTAATTACAATACTTAACTAATCTAAGGAGCTCATCTATAAACCCATGTCTCATGTCCAAGTGTTCATATAGGATAATTGGTAAATATAATTGAGCTCAATAACCAATAGAGAATGGTAATATAAATCCCTAACATGGTCATTTTTGTCCAAATATATGCATCCATCCATATCAAGAAAATCATCGACATCATTGCAAAAGTTCAGATGTGGATTTGGAAAGAACACTACTACTGAAGAGTAGGAAAGCTAAAAATTGGTAGTCATAATCGACTCCTAAATTCCCGCATCAATGTTCTCTAACAAAGGTGGAGTAGAGTCATCAAATATAGGTTGGAGGTAGTTTTTTTCCCATAAATTACAATTGTCCACATACTAGTCCTCACAATCATCCTCTAAATCATATTAAGTGTATTTTTTGTAGTTATACTCCATTGATGAAATGATATGTTTTTTCAATGATACATATCTCCTTAAATTCATATAATTTCTGCTTAATTCTATCCATCATATCATTTTTATACCTGTCAATTATATTCATTAGATCTTGCAAGATTCTATCTTCTTCCCATGTCATGTTCCTCAACATTGTCTTTCTTTAGTTTCATTAGGGTTTAATGGTGGAAATTTGTTGTGGTTGTAGTGCAATAGGTATTGATCCAAAAAATAACATGTAATATATCAAATTGAACCCCCAAAATCCTCTATACAATGGAATTGGTCTGGTTTCAATATGAGCACCCTGTAAAAATATATATGCTCTGCAATTTGTGCAACCACCATAGAAAAACCCTAAAATAGTTGATTTTAAATCAACAATATATTCACTTTTCAGACTCCGATTTGGACAATTTTTTTTGGACTTGGTTTTTTTTTTAGAGGAACTCATTTATACAACTATTTTATTCAAATTCTACTAATAAATATATAGGAATTTATCTATGTTTCACGACTCTCTTTTTCAATTTGAAAACCTACACAAAAAAAAAATTGAAAAAAAAAATCTCTTTTTTGGGCCCAAGAAATAGATATAATGCCAATTGTTAAGTACCTTATATATGAAAATTCTATCAAATACAAAATATCAAAAAAAAATATCTAGATAACCCTGTTACTTGATTTTATAAAAATGTCCTTAAGGTAGGGAAACACCTTACAATTAGCTTTTTTATGGACGGAATCCACTCCTACTCACTTGCCTCTTAAGTTTGAGAAACCTGTCAATGAGATAAGTTCCAAATACAATATTCTTTCACCCATATTCCATAAAGAGGACTTTATCCTTATTTATAGTTAACAAGATAACCCTAATCATAACAAGCTTCTAACTACCTAGTGGACAATCTTTAATGAGGCCACATTACATTTATTCAACACTAAATACCATAGTGGGACTTAATTAATAATAACTAACATAGTGGGCCTAGTCCACTTTAAATCAAATGACCTACACTATTATTACTCTAGTTTCCCCTTTGGCCTCCAATTACATCCCTAAGAGGGATCTCAACAAGGAAATTATACAATTGAAATGATATAATTAAGGGCAATTTCCTATACTATTAAGAGTATGGCTATGATTAGGTACTTGATGTATGATCACAAGATAACAAACTTGAAAGACAATATACTTCTTAACGTTGCTTCAAATTATAGTCAAAGTCACTATACCATTAAAAACACCATCAGGGCTAAATTAAAATAGAAATTGTGGTGTAATGAAGAAATAGAGTATCAAAAAAATGAAGGTACTATAAAGAAGTGATTAACCCTAATGTACAGAACCAAAACTATATTTCTATTATAGCTATCTTAAAGAAGAAAATCGACATTGCTAAAATAAGAATTAACTATTATGAACTTCATAATCCTAAAATGCTATGGGATGAAATAATTTTTTATATTTGTGATACTAAGAGGGTCATTCTCCACCCTCTTAAATGGTCCACAAATACCTAGATCTCAATTTCAAAATATTTGTAACACT
The DNA here is from genome assembly GCA_000966675.3 of Picea glauca. Classification (NCBI taxonomy): domain Eukaryota; kingdom Viridiplantae; phylum Streptophyta; class Pinopsida; order Pinales; family Pinaceae; genus Picea; species Picea glauca. The sequence goes on along the minus strand of JZKD02S1990977.1, from coordinate 522,674 downwards.
AACCATTTTCATTACTTGTTAACTCACCAAAACTATGGAGTTTTAGGAAATCCAATCTTTTATATCATAGAAAAAGAATTTTAAAGAAAAACACTTAATTCCTTATCATTTTTTTTTCTCAAGGTAAAGTTGGTCTCATTGGACTCTAGTCATCACCATCATATTGCCAATCTAGTTTGAATTAATAAAAATCACTAAGGCTAAATATATAGTGGACTACAAATGGTAGTATGTGGCTCTTTTATTAGGGAGCAATAGAAGATGATTCCCTTGAAGATAAAAAAGAGGTCATCTAAAAAAATGTATCTTAAATAAAATCAATCAATTCCTTATCATTGTTTTAAAATTTTATCTCATTGGACCCTAATCATCATTATCATATTGTTAATATAGTCAACGTTAGTAAACATCACTAAATCTAAAGAGAGAGTGGACGAAAAATGCTAGTCTATGGATTTGTTATTAGGGAGTAATAGAAGATGATTCCCTTAAGAATATCAATACCAACATAAATATGGTGTTACAATGAGATTGAAAAAAAATAAACATTTTTTTACCAAAAAGAGGTAATATATCCAAACTTGAAGATCAAAATTATCTCTACACTATTTCTAGTCTCAATAAGAAAATAAATATTGCAAAATAAGAACAAACTCCATAAAAGATAACGAGAAAAAAGAAATTGTAAAGTTTACAATTTTAAAAAACTAGAAATGACAAACATTTTGTCTTAGGTTACACAACCTGCATGAATATTAAAACTCATTTTCAAAACATTTGTAATACGAATGATATTTTTAATATGTTAACCCATGAAGGCCAAAGTGACTCAATAATTTAATTAATAAAACAAAATATTTAACGTTTGTATATTAAGTTTAGATAAACCAATTTTCATCTCAATAGAGAGACGTGTCATCATCATCATCTCAATAAAGGAGTTGAGGTTGAACACAATGAGACATTGTTTGATTACCGGTCATTAAGGTATACCGTTAAAAACCACGAGACAACCTACCGATAATGAAAGTAGGTATCAAGGCACCGAGTACATTCTTACAAGTGTGAAAAGGTGTCGGGGTCAAACACTTAAAGAATCCATCAATCATGAGACATTGATGTATTCCCAACAGTCGATGGTGAGAGAAACTCCCACTAATGAATGCAAGCCTCTAGGTATGCATAGGACTCTAGGTCTCGTTTCCAGAATACATGAGTTGAAGTCGATGGATGGAGACACACTGAAAGGAGAGCATTGAGGCATCTATAATCATTCAACATGAGGTACAAAGAAGAAGCTTTATCATTTGGAGGAAATCGGATGAATAACATGTTCACGAACCAATGACCCTGTCCCTGTGCATCTTTGGTGTGTTCCATATGCAAGCAATACACGAAAAAGACCCTCTGAATAAAAGTCAATAAGGAAAATTGTTGAAAAAGTTGAGGAAACCACCAATAAAGCTGATGGAATCCAAGACACTACACAAATCCCAATGTGCGCATAGATTTCTTGTCGTCGAACAAAAGGGAAACCCGTCAGTTAGCGTCGAATGATGAAATGTTGATTTTTGGGTTCAAGGTTACCTACCAATGAGGAAAGTAGGACCAGGGTGCACAATAGGACTACAACTTCATGTGATTCTGAGACACACTGAGGGTACGACCAACATGAAAAGTCAAGATTTATGAGGAATGGTTGACACATGTTGATAGACATCCTTTTAAAAAGAGCATGAGAAATATGGAAGAGTCTTGTAGCATAGACTCGATGATGAAACTTTGAGATGAAGGAGGCATCAATCAAGGTCTCCATATGGATTGGAAGAGTAACCAGTCGAGGGAGTAAACTCTATGTAATGAGCTCAGCTTCCTAAGGTCTTGATAAACCCAAAATTTTGATGACAAGTGGACTAAAAAAAAATTTGTTATGTTCAGAGGGGAAATGATTGCTACCAATATAAGATAATATTATTTTCCCACTCGTCTTTTTTGTTTCTTCATAGTTAAATGAATGCTATGATATAAAGGAGGAAATGATTGTCGCATGTAAGCAATCTAGTTCCAGTAGTGGAACATACCTATTCTCAATGCAAGGACGTGCATGTGGGAGATGGAAAATTGGGGGAATGTTTCCTCTTGGGTGTAGGGTGTCAAGCTGCAAAGGATATAAACAAGGATCTTCTTGGATAATTGTGAAAACTACCGAGGTGAAGGGCTTATAACGCAAAAGAGAGAACCGACAGTAGGCTCAATACTGCAAGCACGAGAATGATATGCAATTACAACTTAACGCCAAAAAAATATCCTTTTTCGTAATCTTAGTATACTTGGTTTGAAAAATGGATACACTTGCACCAAATAGACATCCTTTCGAATCCAATTTACGAGTGTGAAAGAGACAAGTTCACTCGACAATATTTTCTCTTTTTTAGAGAGTTGGAAAAGAGCTTAAATCAGACTCGTTTGGGAGTCCTCTAGGTATATGTTAGCATGTTTATGAGTAATAAATGAGGTTCAAACATAATGTCATGTATTATCTATAAGGGACTCCCAGTCCTATGGACAAAAATTTCGGCATTGGCACCGAATGTAGCAGAGGATCATACTTCGATAACTATACTTCTAGTTGTAGATAGAAGGTTATGTGTCACTATGAAATGGGTTCGTACCTAAGGAATATGAGTTGCAGTCATACGATGATGTAAGTGTGCATGATGGATTGGATACCTATCCTATATGTTGGGTAATGAAAATACCTATCCAAATTTACGAATGAGCGACATGGCACTGAAAATTGCAAGAATCCCTAAATAAAATTACCAAAACCAACTCCATCCACTATCATATTAGTCCATTAGGCCAAAATATTGTACGAAACTATGTAAAGTGGGTAAAAATTTGCTATAAATAGTAAAAAAAAAACAAATTTACTATACCATTTGTATTTTTTACCTAAATAGTGGATTTTGAACTGAATTGCCTCTGAATTTCAACTGTTGATTGTGGGAGATATGAGATATGGAATCGATGACTGTCTGGACTAGGTAATTCATATTTCTCTCCTCTTTCTTTTTAGTGGATTAAAATTTGTAATTATGCCTCCTTTTTAAAGTTATTTAAGGTAAAACTTTAAAACTAAGGTGTACGCGGGCTATAGTTTATTGGGTCATGTATACACATACTTATACGTGACTGTTTGAAAAACAACCAGTGTATAAGCAGACCTATACACAACTGTGCACACTATAGCTCATGTATATGTCTGTGGATAAGGTTTTTTAAATGTTTCTAACTCAAAAATGGGTTTGAATCTTGCAGGATGGTTCTAGAGTGGAGAGAAAGAGAGCATGAAGAGGTAGATATTGCAGTAGAGAGAGACCTAGGGACCCAAATGGACTTAAAAATATGTGGGCTATAGAAGTTTTGGGCTCTCAAAGGTATGAGGTCTCAAGTGAGAGTGCTTCAGTTGATGTGAACTACTGGGATCTGGATAGTGAGACCTTCAACCTTGATGGACAACCATTAAGTATTGAAGTCGAGGACATCTAATTCTTGATGGGATTGTCGTGCCAGGGTGAGGTGGTCAACCTCAAATATCAGGGAGCTGGGAGTGACATGAATATCGAGGATTGTATATCCACTCATTATATTGCAGGGACATAGAAGGTAGGGAGCCAACTCCCAATAAGAGTGATCAACAACACGAGTCTCAAGATTGTGGTCCTAGTTTTGACATGGATCACAAGGTTTGCCTCTTTGCACCAGGCATCAAGACCAATTATGTTATATTCATTGGAGTGCTTGAAGTCCACGGTTTATGACTGGTGCACCTCAATGCTGGCCAACATGAAGAGCCAACTGATACACTGCAAACTATGTAGAAAGAGGAACTTTGGGTTCACGTCTATCCTTTGTAGTTTTTTCTTCGAGCCCGGGTTCTAGGTCTGGGCCCTAGAGTTGAGATTATTCTATGTGGACCTTGCGATCGATCCATGGCACAATGGACCAAGGTTATGAGGCAACAAGGGGTGTTAGGGTGCCAACACCATACAACAATGACTTTTTCTTCTGTTGGATTCAGCAAGTGATGGATTTTTAGGACTACCCTTACGTAGGGATTGAATTTAGAGGATATCCATATATTTCATTACCACCAAGGTCCACCTACGCAGATATAGGTAAGTCAAGGTTTTTTTAATATTTCATTTTTTTGTATTTTTGTATAAGAGAAAAAAAATATTTTTTGATGATGTTAAGTACTAACTAAACATGTATGTGATACAGATGTAGGTCAATGATGGTCGAAAAAAATTCCATGACATCAGTGGAGGCACTGGGGAGATGAGGCAGTGGGAGGGGACACAGATAGAGTGATTCAAAACGTGTAGGGAAACCTGTCTTGTTTCATGCAGAGGATTCCAATGGTTTAGGTGGAGAATATTCAGAGGCTATGCAACAGTAGGTGGTAGGTGTGTTGTAATATACCAGATATAAAAAGTATGTAGAACAAAAATAAAATGATATAAATGGCATAATAACAACAATATAACCAAAACAATCACCACAATATCATTGAAATGATATAAGAATAACAACAGAAATAACACTTTGATTCTGAAAGCAATGTTCACGGGCCTCTTCGAGGGGGCAACATCTAGTTGAGAAGAGCTCTATTACAATTATATACAAGATAGAGTTCTCATACCCTCGACTCCTATTTATACTAAATATGTCTATCGAAAGAAGCACCTAGAGGAAGATCCTTCTAGAAGCAGAAACTTCTATTAGGTCTTCTTACATTCGACTTATTCTATTTTATTGCAAGGCCTTATTAATATTGACCTTTATTACATATGAATATATTGTTCTACCTATGTGTGTGTTAGGACCCTAACATGTCATCCGCCTTAAAAACAACCTTGTCCTCGAGGCTTGAGATGCGGAAATTGTTGCAGAATGGTAGTTGGTTCCCAAGTAGCATCTGCTGGAGTTATATCTTTTGATCGGACTAACACTTCCTTGATGGTTATCTGACACAAGAGACACTCACACTGGTCCAAAACTGCTTGTGGTTGTATCCAAATGGATCCTTATTTGGCTAACTTGGGAAGGTTGGTTTGAATTTGGCACTTAGTTCCAATCACCTTCTTAAAGCATGAAACATGAAAAACAGGATGTAGCTTCGAATGACTGGAAAAATATAACTGATAGGCCACCTAGCCCACACACTTGAGAATAGTATAAGGACCTTAAAATTTGGGCGCTAGCTTCTGACAATGCTCGACCTTGAGGGAATTTTGCTTGTAAGGTTGCAGTCGGAGAAACACTTGATCCCCTTCTGCAAATTGACGTTCAGAGTGACCTTGATCTGCTTGTTGCTTCATGCGATTCTGTGCCATGATCAAATTCTCTTTGAGGGCATGAAGAATATCCTCTCGACCTGTAATTGTTTGGTCAACCGCCTGGACCTTCAAGACACCCGGTAGGTATGAGAGAACTGAAGGTGTATTTTGTCCATATACCGCTTCAAAGGGAGTCATCCATGTAGCTATAGGGTATGAAGTGTTGTACCACCATTCAACTAGGGGTAACCATTGAGCCCATTGATTTTTATTTTCTGAGGCAAAACACCTCAAATATGTTTCCAAACACTTGTTGATAACTTCTGTTTGACCATTAGTCTGGGGATGATAAGTTGTGCTAAGATGAAATTAGGTGCCTTGTAGCTTGAACAGTTCTTGCCAAAAATTTCTTTTGAAATTTGGGTCACGATCATAAACAATAGAGTGCGGCATGCCATGAATCTTGAAGAACTGATCCATGAAAATTTGAGCCACCATGGATGTTGTAAACAGGTGTTGAAGAGTGCAAAAATTATCATACTTGGAAAGGTGATCAACAACCACCATGATGACTGATTTATTTCCCAATTTGGGTAAGCCTGTAATAAAATCCATAGAGATATCCCTCCAAATAGTAGGTGGAATCAGAAGCGGTTGTAGTGTGCCTAGATATTTGACTATTTCTCCCTTGTTGCATTGACACACATCACATTCAGTGACAAAATTACGAATGTCCTATTTCATAGCATCCCATAAAAAAAAACATTTGACCCTGTCATAGGTTTTGGTGAACCCTAAGTGCCCCTCTGTGGGTGTAGCATGAAACTCATAAAGTACCATGGATTTAAGTTTTGATTGTTTACTTAAATAAAAACAAACTTTGTATTGAATCTCATCATGGAGCCAAGAGAACCCTGGGGAAGCTGGAGCATTAGACTGCAATTGTTGGATGAGATGCAAACTTTTGAGATCTTGTAGCCATTCATGGTGAATAGCTTGGAGCCAATCTGGTACAATGAAGGAAAGAGAAAAAAGGGATCCTTTGTCTTCATATTTTCGATAAAGTGTATCTACAACCACATTGTCTTTTCCTTTCTTGTAAATGATCTCATAATCATATCCAAAGAGATTATTCACCCATTTTTGTTGCTCCGGGGAGGAAATGCATTGTTCCAGAAAATACTTGAGGCTTTGATGGTCTGTCTTAATTTGGAAGCATTTCCCCAATAGATAAGGGCGTCACAGATCAACGTCAGGCAGAATAGCCAACATTTCCTTTTCATAGATTGATTTTACCATATTTATTTTCAAGGCCGACCCTCTTGCATAAGGACAACACCAATTCCTTTCCACGAAGCATCACATTCCAAGACAAAGGTCTTTGTGAAATCAGGAAGTGCCAGGATTGGAGTGGTGCACATGGCCATATTCAAGGTTTGAAAATCTTGAGCAACGACTGGGGTCCAAGTGAAAGAGTTATTTTTTAGGAGAGTAGTGAGAGGTGTTGCAATCTTTCCATAATTCTTAACAAAATTGAGGTAATAACCTGTTAAGCCCAGAAATCCACGCAAGATTTTGAGAGTCTTTGGGTGAGGCCGGTCTTGCATAGCTTCAATCTTTTTAGGATCCACCCTGACGCCTTCATTTCCAACTAGATGACCCAAGTACTCTACTTCTGAGGCGCCAAAAGCACATTTAGACTGTTTCAAGAAAATTTGGTGCTGAAAGAGTAGATGGAGAAATTGATCCACATGAGCAAGATGCTCTGTCCAGGTTTTTCTATAGATGAGGATATCATCAAAGAAAACTAAGACAAAATGATGTAGAAAAAGGCGGAAGACATGATTAATGAGGCTTTGGAAGGTGGAGGGGGAATTACACAAGCCAAAGGGCATGGCCAAAAATTCATAGTGGCCCTCATGAGTTATAAAGGTAGTCTTGAGAATGTTTGCCTCTTTCATACGTATCTGGTGGTAGCCCGAACGAAGATCCAGTTTAGTAAAGAATTGGGTGCCACTCAATTCATCCAGGAGGTTATCAATGAAAGGAATGGGAAATTTTCCTTTAATGGTAACGGAAGTGAGGACACATTCACCAAGAACTTCCTTTCTTTAGGACCATGACCACTAGAGAAGAGTAGGGGCTCATACTAGGGTGGATAATGCCTGCATTAAGGAGTTCCTGAACCATTTTCTCAATTTCATTTTTTTGGGAAAAGGGGTGAAAATACAGATGAATATTGGGAGGAAGGCTTCGGGGTACAAGGGGAATGGAATGATCATGAACACCACGAGAATGAGGCAGTCCCTGGGGAGTGGAAAATACCACTTGATGTTTTGAAAGGATGGCTTGGAAGTCTTGCGACACCGAGGGTGTATATGTTGCTTGTATGGCATGGAGTTGGGCAATAACACTAGAATGACCTTTTTTGAGCATCTTTTCCATGCGATGGGAACTAATGATATTAGGTGAAATGACGGTGATGCCTTGGAACTTATATTGGTTTCCCTCTTGGTCAAATTTCATGGTTAATTCCTTGAAATCCATGAGAATGGGGCCCAAAGTCCTTAGCCAGTTTGCACCCAAAACAATGTCACAACCGCCCATGTCGATAACAAACATATGAGATTTCAGGTGGTAGTCACCAATTTGGAGACACATTTTCACAATGCCCTCCAGATTTCATGGAGCCACCCTTGGAAATCATGATTTGGAAATTATTGATAGCATGGATGTAGAAATGAGTTTCTTGAGAAATGCAGTGATGAATAAAATTATCGGTGCTTCCACTATCAACCAGAATGATGACCTTATGATGCTTGATATAACTGATTAGCTTGAGGTTTTGGGGAGCGGAGAATCCAGTGAGAGCATTGAGGGAAATGACTGGTTCTACTTCGGGAGGGTTTGAGGGAGGGGTTATGTCAGTGGTTTCAGGTGACTTAGACATAAGGGGAGTTTCAACATCCTCTTCTGAAATATCCTCGGAGATGGCCATAAAAATATTTTTTTCCTTACACTTGTGGCCCGGGAAATATTTGTCATCACAATTATAACAAAGGCCTTTGATTTGGTGTTCATCCATTTCATCCCTAGTCAAGTTTTGGATCTTTAGTGGAGCGGAGGGAGTAGTGGGATTTATTGGTTTAGGGTGAGGGATAAAGGCGAGTTTTCAGTTTTGAGAAGATACAACCTGTTGTGCTTCTTTATCTCTTTTATTAGCCTCCATCCAATTCTGAGGCTGAGCCATGAGGACATGGGCCCAAATCTCATCCTTGAGGCCACTGATAAAACACTCTCGGAAAAAAGCATCAAACATGCCCACTGTCTGAAAAGACAAGAACTCAAAGGTAGCTATAAAGTATTCCACTGTTCCTGATTGTTTCAACTTTTTCAAATGACCCAAATGGTTGGTGTCAATGTCAAAGGGTTCATAAATCTCTTCCACAAAGTGTGTCCAAGAAATATACCCTTGACGGGAAGTTTTTCTCCATTGCCACCATTTCCAACATTCTTGATCTAGATGGAGAATACCATATCGGATTTTGGCCAAGTCATATGTAATGCCATATAAAGAGAAATAATTTTCCATTTGGGTTACCCAACCAGTGGGGTCCGAGCCATCAAATTTGGTCACATCCACCCGTGGAAGGTGTAGGTCACGTTGAAAGTGATGGTGCTGAAAGTTATGGGAATGAGAGGAATGTTCACCTTCAGTATGTGGGGGTGAGTCAGAGGAAGGGTTATATTTAGGGATATGAAGCATGGTGCAGAGTGACAAAAAGATAGATTCAAGTTGGTTGGTCAAGTCTTGTTTGATTTCCTCCATTGAGGATTGTATGGTTGTATTGATGGTGACAACATTGGCACTGAGTTGTTTCACTTCTTGTTGGGTCTCAATGAGACTAGATTGCAAGGTATTGAAGTGAGATTCCAAGTCTTGGCCGTGAGTATGGGCCATGAGGACGAGGGAACTGAAAAGGGGCAGGTGGGGTAAAAACATTTGCCGAAAAATGATATGTATGAATGTGATAAGGGCGAAGAGATGAATCCAATGGAATAGGTCTCAAATAATGGTGAAACAACTTCCAGACTTTTTTTTTTTAACACCTGCGGAGTTATACTCTGGTCTGAAGAATATTGTAGTTATGAAATTCCCAAATGCTTAACCAGGAAGAAAAGTGTAGTTACTTGGCAACCCAAACATAGTTGCGTGGAAATAGATCTTGTCTATTTTAATTTTTTTATGTTTCTGTCCCCAATGGTTAGGTAGGTATTCAAGGGTTCTATAGACAAGGGTTTTCCATGTGCTATAGCTCTCTGATATACTTGCGGGGTCCAACAATAGTACTCGGACCAATATCTCAGGGCACTAACTAAGGAGGATAGACCATACCCTTAGCCGTACTACCTGACTACCTAGGTACTAGAGAGTATCTTCCCGAGTGTTGTTCTCGGTGGCACTATAGAAGTCAGGCAGTCGATCGGTTTATCTAAAGAGGTATTTAGGGAATCTAGGTCAATCCGTACACAGGTGTTGTCTGATGCGCTACCACTCGAAGGGGTACCAACATGGGTTACATGGGTGGTCAACAAATGTGCGCTTAAGAACCACTTGTATTTCCTGCGTGTATGAATCCCTCAATCGCGGGTTTATGCGCATAATGACAAATCTTTGTGGCTTAAAGACGTCGAAATATGTCTCTACCCTGAAAAAAAAATTACCCACAATTTATGCCAAGGAAAGTGCTCTGATACCACTTATAATATACCAGATATAAAAAGTATGCAGAACAAAAATAAAATGCTAGAAATGGTAGAATAACAACAATCTAACCAAAAAAATCACCACAATAGCACTGAAATGATATAAGAATAACAACAGAAATAACACTTTGATTCTGAAAACAATGTTCACGGGCCTCTTCGAGGGGGAAACCTCCAGTTGAGTAGAGATCGATTACAATAATATCCAAGCTAAGGTTCTCATACCCTCGACTCCTATTTATACTAAATATTTCTATCAAAACAAGCATCTAGAGGAAGATCCTTCTAGAAGTGAAATCTTCTATTAGGTCTTCTTACATTCGACTTATTTTATTTTATTGCAAGGCCTTATTAATATTGAACTTTATTACATCTGAATATATCGTTCTACCTATGTGCGGGTTAGGACCCTAACATGTGCCTCGTGCTTGGGTACAACTCTTCAGATGTCTCACAAACTCCATATTTTTCTATCATGAAACTCATCTGGTGCCATAGGCGTAGATGTCGTGACTATTGTATGATCGACCATATATATATATTGAGGGTGTTGTTGGATTACTGAGAGGGGGGGGGGGNGAATCAATAATAAATAAATTTCATTCTTTTTAACCATATAATGCAAGTGTTATATCAATGTAGAATTATCATCCAATAATTGCAGAGTAAATAAACAATGAACAAATGAAAAATCATAAACATACACAGTACACCAATGTTTTTACATGGAAACCCAAAGCGGGAGAAAACCACATAATGATTTTTCTTATATGTATTTAAGAATTACATTCATTAGAAGCACCAACTTCCTTTGTCTTCCAACTGCAACTGGAAGGACGCTCCAACCCCCTAGTTTCTTAGGCTACAATCTGAGGTAATATTCAACTCCCCAATTCTCTGGCTACAACTAGAAGGAGGCTACAAATGCCTATGTTCTTTGAATAGAAACAAAAGGTGGCTACAACCACCTGTCCTTGCCCCATCCAACCGCCCTAAAATAGAAGTAGAATGATGGAACCACTGTCACACTATTACCATGAGATATACTATTGTAAACTTGTACCAATCAACCTGTAATCAACCTATAACAACTTATACCAATAACTTGTGCCAACATGTATCATACATCAACCTGTACTTCAACCTGTACCATAAACAAATGCATCAACCATGCACCAAACCTATACAAATAACCTATCGCTATAACATGTCCAAACAACCTATAATCAACATGTACCATAAACAAATGCATCAGCCATGCACCAACGTGTGCGTTAACATGTACCATAAACAAGTGCATCAACCATGCACCAAGCTATATCTCAACCTGTTCCATAAACAAGTGAATCAACCATACATAAAACACACATAAACTATGACTCATCAAGATGTACCAACATCATCAACTATACACCTCATTTATGTGCCAACTCATCAACTACTTGTCTCAACCATGTACCCAACATGTACCGCAACCAAAATCGGTCATCAATTTCATCATCCAAATATTATTTGTAACTCTAAAATAGACCTGGTGTATATGATCACATACCTGCAAACCTTCCTTAAATCTAACAACAAGAGACTAGCATTTTCATCAAACTTTACTTTAGTCTCACATGACTAATTTTGGATTAGTCAACAACCCTAACTTGCAATAATCATAACTATGTACCTGTAATGAATAAATATCTAAAAATAGTACGCAATGTTCTTTATTTTCTTTTATGCAATTCCTCCAGGTTTCACTACTTGGATCCTCTCAGAAAAGGAGCTATAGAAAAAATGGCATACCTTATTGAATTTTCACTTATTCTAGAGAGCAAACTTGTAGAGCATTCCCCATATGAAATGATTGGTTTATGGAACTCAAAATTGTACAAAGAATACTATACAAATCTACTCTAAATAATACATTTTTTCTTAATTGATTTAGATCTGTTATGAATACTTTATGACGTTTTTACCTAAAACACATGTTTTAGACTAGTTTAAGGATTAGCCACAAACCCTATTTTATACGGAGTGTAACTCCAAAAATAAAATGAACCACAAGATGACATTTGTATCACAACTACTTGGATATGTTCTCTCAATGTCCTCCCAATTTTATGGTTTGAATCATTCTATAAAACAGGTTATTCTGAAAATGGTGAGATGATCTGTAAATAACATACCTTAGAAAGCATCATCAAAAGAATTTATCCTCCCTTGAATTTCAGCCTTCTTTACTTCATATTCCCTCTGAAAGTTGGCTTAAATATCCTTTGGTTACCTCAATCACTTGTATATATTCAATATTTTCAAGTGTGATTAAAAATGAGAGACCCTTATTTATACTTTCATGTAGCTTTCTCAAGGGGTTACATTCTAACCATCTAAACCCACTTTCTTTATTTTAGGTCTAACCCACTTCTAACCACTTGTCCACTTAATAATTTCTTCACTAACTTTATTATTTAAATAATTTATTGTTTATCAACTTTGGCTTATAGTACACTCATCACTTCACTTTATTATTTAAATTACCTTCTAACCATCTTAACCCACTTTCCTTATTTTAGGGCTAACCCACTTCTAACCACTTGTCCACTTAATAGTTTTTCCATTAACTTTATTATTTAAATAATTTCTTTTGTATCCATTTTGACTTATAGTACACTCACAACATAGTTACCAACTTAATGAAAACTGTGACCTCAAAATGAGAACTCTGGCCCAAAAAACCCATATTGTTGCATAAAAACATGAAAATCAACCCCCAAATCAAAAAGTGGTGCTACCGGCATCACCATTTTTTCAAATGGGGTCAAAATTACAACATTTTTCAAGCATGGCCTTCAAAAATCATACAGTAGCTCAGAAAAACCTTAAAATTAACATCGAAAAAAAAGTGACGCTAACTATAAATAAATAAAAAAGTGTAAACGTTAAAATTATGGCTAATTACGACCTAATTGAAATCGTGGTTTTGACAATAGATCCCTATGCCAAAAAAAACCCAAAATTGAATACAAAATGGTCACTTTAAAATTTATTTATTAACTTTTGTTTTCTTAAATTTACATTGAAAAATAAATAAATAAAAATAAAAAACTATTTGCAATTTTGTTTTTGTAATGAAGAAATAAAACACATTTAAAAAAAAAATTTCAAAACCCAAATTAAACAAAAAGAAAAACGTTAAAAAAAAGGGTGGAAAAAAGAAACCTAAAAAAGAAAAGAAAAGAAATTTAAATTTCTCAAAAAAAACGAGTTCTAAAAAATGGTATATATTTAAAAAATAATAATAATGAAAAAAACACTTTATATATATATATATATATTAAAAAATGTTCTAAAAGCCAAAAAAAAAAACTAATGTTTAATCAATTATAATTATAATTATAAAATAAACATAAATAAAAATATGAATAGAAAATATATAGAAAAATATTTAGCAAGTACTAAAATGCCTAACAAATTTTAATATTAAAATAAATTAAAGTCGAAACCAATTAATTCACATATAAATGTTTCATCAATATACAATTTTTAATGTAATATTTATAGAAAACTGATTATTAAAATACAATTATACATAAATAGTCCCTGAGGTGTAGGATAGTCGGTGACAGAGTGTGTTGTTATGCCACTCCATGATGTTAAAGTCACCGGTTCGAAACCTGCTAGGACAAAAAATCCAACCATGTTAAGGGTTGGTGTGGCTCAGGCCTAGTGCGATCCCCGGGTGATTTTGACGGCTTAGATGCCCCTGAGTCGTGGTTTCTCAAGCCACAAGTTAATCGTGTAGCCAACAGGTCCAACACAAATTAACAAAAATAAAATAAAATTATACATAAATAAATGCAAATATTTATCAAAAAACATTTCACCAAAAGTGCATTTTAAAAATGAATTATTATCATGTTGAACATACTTTATTTTCAAAATGAAATTTAATTAAATTAGAAATTTTAATTAAATTAGAAATTTTAATTTCAAATTCCACGCACCAAAGGCGTCTACAAAAAATCTTAAATTTATTCAATTTTAATTTCAAAGAGCAGAAAACACTTTAGGGAATGTGAATATTAAGATATTTGAATAACAACATGCCCCCTGTGAAGGGATGAAAGAGTCCTACTCACTCTGGAAGTACAAAAAAAGGGACCCTACAACCCAGGGCAAATATCCTTTCTAAAAACTGGACCACCTAGTGGCACATGCATGCTCTGTCGAGAAGGTGAAATGACAAGCATCCTAAGGTTTTTCATATTGAGAAGTGAGATAGTTGCAATTAACCCAACGTGACCACAACCTGACTCGCAGGGGCTAGGGCGGCATCGCCCCCGTGACTTTCACTTCTATATATATTATATAAACTATATATATAGTTTATATAATATATAGAAACATATATATAGAAGTGAGAGACACTCGGCCAATGTCGAGCATTGTCCCAGCCCCCGCGGTTCAGGTCGTGGCCCCACATGACCACGACCTAGCTCGCAGGGGCTAACGCAATGCCCGACATTGCCCCTGTGGCTCTCACTTATATATATATATATATATATATATAAAATAAATTATTTTTTATTTATTTTTATA
>JZKD02S1990977.1:462738-493101 GCA_000966675.3 Picea glauca | reverse complement strand
CCACTTACCACCTCAGGGGGGTTCCGACATACCACTTACCTCTCCAAAACCGCCCTCCTCAAAAACTCAAAACTGCCATTTTTGCCAGTTTGACCAGTTTTTTTTTCAGGAAGGATTCCAGGAAAATGCAAATGAATTTTGCAACACCAAGAGAGGTTTTTCTCCGTACCGGGCTGAATAAAAAAATGTATCTAATTTTTTTCATAGGTTCCACCATTTGGGAGAATCAAAGATTTCTTTCAGCCTCATTTTTCAGATTTCAGATTTTTCTTGTTTCAGTCCTTATTTTGCGGGAGCTGTTTTGGCGAGCTGGAAACAAATTTGGAGAAACCAAAGGAGGTTTTTGTCCATAAAATTATCATCTACAATAAAAACCTTCATTTGTTTCCCATGTGTTATCCTTGAAGAGAAAAATATGTCTGAGCGTACCCCTATTTTTAGCGGATTCGACCCAGTTTTCAGTTCAGATCTTTTTGGGATTGACTTGTTATTTTCAACCAGGAGGAACAAATTCGATCTCCTGAGCCTAAGGATTGTATTTTATTTATATTCATGTTTTTAATAGAGAAATGGTTGGACCCTGATGGATGTAAAATCATGTTAGGCCCTCCTAGACCTGACTGTACCTTTGGATGTAAATCCTCCACAGGGATATTATTGAATAAATTACAACAACACAGTGTCACATGGCATGATTCTTGTGTCAAATAAACTGTTGATGTTTTCCTCTGTAATTTTGTCACCCTCTGTAACTCCATTTTGTATGCTGCAATCTTAAATATTCTAAGAAGTAATAGGGCATAACGTTTTGAGAAATAGACTCTCTCACTTGGATTGGGATATTTTGTATGTTTTCCACTGAAATTTGAATTCAGAATCCTTCATTGCTTTGTATTTAATTTGACTGCTCGATCTTTCCCTCTCCACCCTACATCAAGTCTATGAAGATCCATCGATTTTCCTAACTTTCCCTACATTAACGGCCTGTCAAATATGTCTTATTTGATGCTAGTTGTGACTCCATTACCCAATGGACCTATTTTCTCTTGTTCCAACCATAATTTAAAAAATCCAAACTCTGAACCCATTAGCTAGCCTAATATCTATTCAAACAAATCTATATCAAACAGAGAGATCCCTCTCTGAGTCATTGAGGGATAGATCCTTGACTCGAAGCGGTTTTGATGTTGCCTTTGTGACTGCCTCCATGGCCTTGGGGAATTTACAGAGCACTAAGAATTTCAAGAGGATCTGCTTACAATGGAGTTAAACACATGGTCGCATGAGGTTGGCTGAGGGGATATACCCCCAATACCTTCTTAGCATCAGATATATTTTTGGGGATCTATTCATATATGGGGATCTTGATAGTACACTTACCTCTGTGAGAGGTGGTGCTTTCGAGGTTTCAGGATTTGTTACCCTGCCCATACGGTGGACCTGACTTATGACTGTTATATCATGGTTTCTTAGTTTCTTGACATATGTACCACATAGGTTACTTGCAGGGGTTTGTTTGCAGGTACCATGGGTCATATAAGGGTCAGACAACACACAACATTTATGGAGGATTACCTCTCTGGGTGGATATGAACAACTGGTTGTTAATCCCATGAGGGCCCTTATAATTGATTATGATACCTACGATCTATAACAGGGAGTATCAGGGCCCTATTGGGCAAGGAATACCTAATTTAGAGAGGGAGGCCCCTTTTAGCCACTTTATCTTGTTTGTGTGCATATTGGCCTTTTGTTTATTTTTCTTTGGTGTGCTCTTTGATCATTAGTTGACCTTAGGATTTTGTATTGCATGAGTTGTCATTATCATGGATAGTGGAGTCCCTTTGGATTCCTCATTTAATTCTACCCCCCCATGACATTCGCTCATTTCATGGGGACGAAACTGTTCGTGTTTCATAATGGTATGCAAAATTATGATACTCAATCAATTCATTGGGTCTCTAATTAGTTTCCTCCTGATATGCCAAACATGCCTTCGCCCTATCCATCGTCTCCCTCTCTTGCTTATATGAATCCTATTTTGGGATCTAGGGCACGATGGATTTGTTGTCTACATCTTCATTTGATAAGATTCATATCCCTCAACTGACTGTCACTGTGGGAGGTTGAAATATCCCTTCTTAAGGATCCAATCCCATCTTCATCCTTCCAAGAGAATGTGCTCAAATGGTTGGTTATTCCACTTATTACACCCCATCCATGTATCCTTTGTCTGTTGCACCAATCCCTACAAACACTCTTCCTATGGCGGGCCTCCATATATCCACTAGTATTTCATATGGAGGGAATCAGTTTTATGGTATTGGTTACCCCCTTCACAGAACCCCTTTGTATGGGGAAATATATATCCTCACTCGAATAAACTATATCACATATTTTTCTCTTCGCAAACATCTAATTCGATGATTATGCCTTTACAAACCTATATGGATCAATTAAACGAGGGATACTACCTTTCCAGGCAGGGATAGGGTGTGAACCAGGATCCTTCTTGGCCTACAATTTCTCAAAACCACTCTTTCCCGAGACCTTGATCTCAAATAACACAACTACATGTATCCACTAGTCCAGTCACTGCAATTCATACTGGAATTCCATCACCAATATATGCTAGTCATGTTGGAGATTGGTCGACAACCTCTGCAAGACATGTTGAAGACCAACAACCAACTGCTACAAGTCTTGTTGTGGGCACAAATCTAGTCGTCGTGAGTCATATTGACATCATATATCCAACTCTGGTGAATCATGATGGAGAATCATCGCCAAACTCTGTACATCATGTGGTATATGAACCACCAGCCTCTGCAATTCAAGTTGAGAGCATGTTGCCAGTCATTGTGAGTAATGCTAGGGGAATTCATACAATTGAGAAACATCGATGTGTAGGGAGTAAGCCCAAGTTCCTTTGTAGGATTTACAAAGGAGGTCATTTAACCCACTTATGTCCAACTATTGTTGTAGTATAAGAAGTGCAGTCCTTATCTGATAGCCCTTCAGGTTCAAAGTCATCTTTGGTTTCCCAAAACTTCGTTTCTCCTTTGATTGAAACGACAGTCATGCTAATGCAATCACCACCCAACCCCACTTATGTTTTAAGGAGTGAGACATATTTTGACCATGTCATTAACATTTATAGATAGATACCTTCTGAACAAGAGAGAGTTTTACTCTCCTCGAGTACTCTCCCTCCAAGTCTTGAAGGAGTTCCCTTTGAGTGGGATGGTCTTGTGGGGTATTAAATTCCTTCTCCTATTCCTTTTTAGATAAGAGGTGTTCTGTGATATATCGTTGAGAAGGTAACCTCCACTAGCACTTTATCCTCCTCGACTTGGAAAGCTTTGGGTTTTCCCAAGCTTGTGTCAGCTATTCGTATGTTGTTGACCTTTCAAAAAAATCTTGCATGGGATCCTTGGCATCCCCTATGACATGCCACCTAGAAACCCCCAATGGGTCTGATTTAAGCTATTTTCCGATTCTCTCAAAAAGAGAAAAGATTGTCGAGTGAACTTGTCTCTTTCACACTCGTAAATTGGATTTGAAAGGATGTCTATTGGGTGCAAGTTTGTCCATTTTTCAAACCAAGTAGACTAAGATTATGAAAAAGGACATTTTTTTGCGTGAAGTTGTAATTGCATCTCATTCTCTTGCTTGTAGTATTGAGCCTATTTTCAGTTCTTTCTTTTTCATTATAATCCCTTCACCTAAGCAATTTTCACCATCAGCCAAGCAGATCCTCGTTTATATGCTTTGCATCTTGACACCCTACACCCAAGAGGAAACATTCCCCTGAGTGTCCATATCCCACATGAACCTCCTTGCATTGAGCGAAGGTATTTTCCACTCCTGGAACTATATTTCTTACTTGCGACACTTGTTTCCTCCTTTGTATCATAACATTCATTTGACTATGAAAAAAAAAAGACTAATGATAAAAGAATATTATCTTATATTGGTAGCAGTCGTGTCACCTTTGAACATAGCACAAAATTTTCGAGTCGACTTGTCATCAAAATTTTTGGTTTAGCATGACCTTAGGAAGATGAGATCATTAGAGAGAGTTTACTCCCCTAACTGGTTACTCTTCCATCCCCTATGAAGATTTTGATTGATTCTTCATGCATCTCAATGTTTTATCATTAAGTCTATGCTGCCAGAGTCTTCCATATGTCTCATGCTCTTGTTCAAAGGATGTCTATCAACCTATGTTGGCCATTCCTCATAACTCTTAACTTTGCATGTCAACCATACCCTCAATGTGTATCAGAATCACATGCAACTATAGTCCTATTGTGCACCCTTGTCTTACTTTCATCATTGGTAGGTAACCTTGAACCCAACAGTCGACATTTCATCATTGATCGTTGACTGGGTGGTTTCCTTTGTGTTCGAAAACAAGAAATATATTCACACATTGTGATTCATGTAGTGTCTTGAATGCCATTAGTATTATTGGTGGTTTCCTCACCTTTGTCAACATTTTTCCTTATTTGGCTACTATTCAGAGGGTCTTTTTGTGTACCTCTTGCATCTGGTACATGTGAAAGACACACAAGGTTTTTGGTTTGTGAACATGTTCTTTTTCTGATTTCCTCCAAATCATTAAGCTCATGATTTGTACCTTGTGCTAAATGATGAGAGATGTCTCAATTCTCTCCTTTCAGCGTGTCTCCTTCCATCGACTACAACACATCTATTATGGAAACAAGACCTAGAGTCCTATGAGTACCTAGAGGCTTGCAATCATTAGTGGTAGGTTCTCCCACCATAAACAATTGGTAATACATCAATGTCTCCTTATCAATGGATTATTCAAGTGTTCGACCCCGACACCTTTATTCACACTTGTAAGAATGTACTTGGTTCCTTGATACCTACTTTCATTATCGATAGGTTGTCTCACGTTTTTTAACGGTATACCTTAATGACCAGTAATCAAACGATGTCTCATTGTGTTCGACCTCAAATCCTTTATTCACATGATGTAGACTTGCACCTTTGGCGGAAAGTGTAGAAGACTTGAAGACATCAATTCATAGTCCCAACTTTCATGAGTTGTTTCTATCTTTCATTGGAACAATACCTATGTGACTTCATTGATCATGGGAGATCAGATTGTACTCCATTGTATACAAATATCCTCAAATTGATTTTGAAATTGGTTTTACTGGGCCTTGTTCGTGACTATGACAACCTTTGGCATGTAGCCACCTTTGTATTTCCTACTCATGGCCATGACCAACTATTTGGTATATTTTCACATGGATCTGCAGTTAATTCAAATTGGCAGCCATGTGTGCAAAGTCAGTACATATTGTAATATTCTCATGAGCAACTAGTTATTATAGTTGGGTCCCCATTACTCTAATTATAGGTATTATAATGTATTTTTTCCATCACATATACTCCTCTAACCTCACACATTATGGGGCATCTGTTATAGAAAGATTTTCCTCACCCTATGAAAATTTTCTCAAAAGGATTTTTTCCATTTCCCTATGCAGACTTGAAGTGTTGTTTTGCAAATTCCAGAGCTAAAAACAATATTTTTCCACATATATGCACCCTACCTATTGTACAACATGTGTATACACAGGTTTCACCACTACATCCCACGTACATTGGGTTTTTTCTCAAAATTTTAAAAATGGTGTCGGGTTTCCATGTCATGTCACGATATCTATGATCCTTGACCTTCCATATACTAGAAATGTTCTGAATCGGCCCTTTGGTTCAACTTGAAGGCTATAAATATGCCAAATCGGAGATATGGAAAAGGGGAGAAGAATTCAACTTTGAGAGCAAAGTTACTATGGAGAAATTATTCACTTCATATTGACTCTGCATCCCTTTATCGTTTTAAGTCTGAACACATTGTTCAGCCCCCAAGATCTTCCCTACTTGATTGAGAACCTCGTTGTCTCTCTTATATGAGATTTACTTTGGTGGAGGATTGAAGTGGTGGATGCCCAGCTGGAAGAGACTTAGTTTCACGATTATGAACCGTGCTGACACGAAACTTTGTAATTCATTCACTTCTGTTGATTACATTTTTATAGAAATACTCTTTTCTTGTACAATTAATATCTTGAAAATATTTGAATTTTTATTACATGGGCATGTTTGTTATGAATGTTGATGGATTATGCTATTGAATGTGATAACTTTATATATTACTACCATATTCTTGCGTTTCTTGGTTGTTGAGGACAAGTTGCAAGTGTATTGCTTTGAGTCAAGTGCTCAACAATGGACTTCATCGAACATCTAGTCGAGGTAGGACTCTTATATTGTCTTGCTAGAATATTTGTTTATATAGATTACCTGAGATTAGAGTTGATTTATGCATTCATTTCCTTCGGTTGTGGTTTTCCCCTATCCATAGAGATATTTTCCTCGTAATATTTGACCATATAATTAAACATATTTTAATATGGTAGAAAATATTGTTACCATTTAATATGGTATGGTTACTACGTGGTTGAATATATATTCTCTTTATGATATGGCTCAATTTCTTGTGATACTACTGGGTTTAATACATTATCGTTATTATGTGGTTGACCATATAATCTCATTACTTGAAGGCTTGGTCACTTTCACTAATTTTATCCAGCACCTACATTCACCTTACAACATAGGTGAACGTACATGTGGACCTGACCATCTATGTATCCACTTTTCATGTCAGTGTTAACTCTCCACCCACCCCCATCTTTGTTAATCACCATCAAAATTCAACTATTTAAGCTAAATTTAATAAGAAGATATGTTTGTTCATGGACATTTGGGTTAATGCTTTTTTGTATGATATCTTATTGCAAATAAAGTTTCTCTTGGAATATTGACTTGGATAAGTAAGTAATTTTCTTTAATTTCAAGTGTTTTCTCATGGTATAATTGTTAATTTCTATCTTGTTATATCTTACTTTGTCTTATCAAAACCCTAGGATGGAAACACAAGTCTTTATCTTCTTTAATACTTGTGTTTTTCCTAGATTGGTGAAGTCATTAAGAGACCTAGTCTCTTACTAAGATTCAAAGGTTTAAGGCCCAAGAGGATTTGCACCTTAATATTTTTATCTTAGTCACTTGATCCTTGACCTAGGCCATCTAGAAGAGGGAAAATGGCATATAGGTCCCAAGATGATTTTCACCCTAGAAATAATTTTCTTGAGGGTTTGACTCCTAATGCCCAAGAGACTTTGCACCTTAGGGTTTGAACCTCATTATTCTTGATTTTCTAATTCTCTATTCAAGTGTTTCATGCTTGATTCCATTTTCCCTAGAAAATAAAATGACACTAGTATAGAACTCTCCTTGAGCTGAGACCATTCTCAGAATTAGTATTCTCTCTCCTAAAACGATTTGACTAACCCTACTAACTCTAACCCTAGAAAACAAATTATATTTTTTTATGCTATTATAAATTTTTTCTACAACCACTAGGGTTTACTTTAACTGCTACATACTTACTTGGAATAGTGGCTAAATATACTCAAAATTCAGATCTAGCAATTGGATGTTGTTTCACATGTTGAAGGATTAATTTGTATGCTAAATTGCTATATTTTTGGGTACTTGTTTTCTATTCCAAAAGATTAATTGATGTTATACATTGTCTTACTATTATAATTTGCAACAAAAATGGTTTATTTTGTTATCTAGTGTTTAAGAGGTCATTAATGAGTCATATAACTTGGTAATTGTATATATTATGATTTGGATTGTTTATTGTCTCATATAGGTGGACCAATTACCTTATTACCTTCCTTACCTCTCTTATACCTAGAACTAACATTTAGGTGACAAAGATAGGAGGTTGTAGGCTTGACTAATAATTCTCTCTGATCCCTTGAGGTCACTAGGGAAGCCTCTCTTGTGTTGGAGCCTCTTCCATCACTAAAAGGAGGGAAGTATATACTTAGGTGATAGTGATAGAAAATTCCAATTGTTACACAAGATTGGGATCTTGTGGATGGATTATGCACTAACATGCATCAATGTTTTCATTCTAAAAAGATCTTATAACTCTATTCCTCTCTCTTCTGGTTTTGTGGATGTTTCTTTCATAAAAATTCCTATTCATAGTAGCCTTGGTGGTCAGCGAAGTAAGTGTGTTTCTACAACCATTGGCAATTCAGTGCAATCTAGTTTCTAAATTTCAAGTGACGATGAACTAGATATTTTTTCAATTAGTTATAGGGGTGCTCTATCTATAATCATAATGGAACCTAAATGGAGGGACATTAAGAATATCCTCTAGTATATTGAATATATTACAGAAGCAAATAGGGTTGTTCTACAACATTTGAAAAACAAGGTGGAGAATTAGGAACATATTTTCACATGACATATCAAAAGTCTAGAAGTTGAATGCCAAAATTTAAGAGCCTTGGTAGTGTCTCAACACTCTCAATCCGCTACTATTGAACAAGTTTCTACAACATCCATTCATGTCTTTTCTTAAGAATGACAAGGAGGACTTGGAGTTTTTCTAATGGAAGTTGAAGAAGAATCTCCACCTCAAAGTGGAGCACAAGGGATCCTAGATTATGGCTCAAATAATAATTAATGCACTACAAGGTCATGTTTTTTATGGGGAATTTTGTAAATAAATATTGTTGTAAAGCTCCTTGGAATTTTTTTTGGATAGTAATCATGTTTCATAGTCTCACAATAGTAGATGGAAACTTGGCCATGAGATAGAATTTTGTACTGGTATTGCTGAATTTTGTTGTTTTCTATTGCACATCTATTATATAATAAAAAGTTTCGGTCTCTTTAAAAAAAAAAGGGTACCTTAGATATGGATATTATATCACATAAAAAATATCAAAAGATGATATAAAGAATCTATGTTACTTGATTTTATAAAATTGTCCTAAAGGTAGGGAAACACCTTACAATTAGAATTTTATGGAAGGAATCCACTCCTCACTTTCCTATCAAGGTTGAGTGATCTCTCAATGAGCTAAGCTCCAAATAAAATATTATTCCACAAACATTCCATAATGAGGACTCCATCCTTATTTATAGTTAATAAGATAACCCTAATTATAACAACCTTCTAACTAGCTACTAAACAATCTTCAATGAAGCCACATTACATTTATTCAATACTAACTACCATATTGGGCCTTATTTAATAATAACTAAAAAAGTGTGCCTATTCCACTTTACATTAAATGGTCTACACTATTATTAATCTAGTCATCCCTTTGGCCTCCAATTACACCCCTAAGAAGGATCCCACCAAGGACATTATACAATTGGGACTATATAATTAAGGGTAATTTCCTATAGTGTTAAGAGTATGACTATGATTAGGTAGCTGATGTATAAGCACAATATTGTTGGACATATTGTCATTGATGTCAAAATTCGATGTCACTACATTATAATGATGAGTTGGTATG
Source organism: Picea glauca (assembly GCA_000966675.3). Lineage (NCBI taxonomy): Eukaryota > Viridiplantae > Streptophyta > Pinopsida > Pinales > Pinaceae > Picea > Picea glauca. Next base: position 483,661 of record JZKD02S1990977.1, on the reverse strand, counting down.
AACAAAGAGCAGAAAATCCATGTACAGAAGGACTAACAAATTAAGAGCTCTGGAGGGTTAGCAACTAAAGACCAAAATATCAGAAGAGATGACACACATGAAGATCATAAGGGAAAGTGCATTGCAGAAACATGATCAAATCAAGTCGTGACCATTGGATACACAAGCGCCAAATCAAGGGCAGGGATTTATTGCGAAGCATGAAGGGAGAATTAAACAACGTGTTAATTCCAATCCCACAATTAGTCTAGACTATCAGATTAGAAGAGAAGGATTGTTGGAGGAATGGTCAACGATCAGATCAAGTCATGACCATTGGATATGAAAGCAGCATATCAAGGGCATGCATTGATTGCAGAGCGCAAATAGAGAATTAAACAATGTGTTATTTCCAATCCCAAAATTAGTCTAGATCATCAGATCTCATCGAATCAAATATTGACAATTGTGGTTGATCCACTAACAGTCGCACAACTTCAAATTACGGAGTTTGGGTGACGGAATAAACCACGCACAAGTTATGGTTCTACAATCCACTTTGACCATTGGATCAAGTTGAGTGGAAAGATAGAGTAATTCATTGACCATAGATCATGGAAGTGGCATATGCATGGTCAGCTCAGCTTTTACCACTTCAGGTAAAATCGATCGAAGTAAATGTGCATGAAAGAATTTTATCCGAATCCGAAGTTCTGAAGTAAATGTGAGCCATCCGATCGTAGGTAACATTTTGGGAAAAATAAGAGCCATTGGATTTAAACCAAAGTAAAGTAGCATTGAAGACAGATCAATTTGTCGATCTAAAATCACGATCAACGAACAACATTGACTTCGGTTTAAGAATTGTGAGGAGGTTACACTTCAAGTAATATCACTTCAGATAAAACGAGAAGTAATCAAAGACGAAGGTCGGAGCCCCGAAGTTTCAAACTAAATGGGGACCATCAAATCTGAAGAAGGATATTCGTGATCTTTCTCAGTCGTTAGATTAAGATTTGATCTAGAGTTAAGTATTAGTCGTTTATATGGAATATAAAAGGGGAACCGTTAGATCAACAGTGGTCAAAATTTGGCATTGACCACTTCGAAAGAAAAGGGTTGAGAACAAGTAATATTGCCCAAAGGATGAAGTCCCGAAGTGGACATGAATCGTTCGATCCGAGGAACACTTTGGATAATATACCGATCATTGGATATAGTAAAGTGGAAGGACACTGTAAGACACAAATATTTCGAAGAGGACATGAGTCATCTGATATGAGAAATATTTCATTATTCATATTGATCATCAAATCTATATAAAGTGGAAGGATAGGATAATCAAAGGTGAAGGTCAAAGCCCTGAAGTCCCGAAGTAAATGAGGACCATCAGATATGGAAAATACATGATGGTCGTTGGATCAGAATAGTGGTCAACTTCGGTGCTGACCACTTCAAAGAAAAAGGACTCATAACATATGAGTTCACTCGAAGGCCAAAGTTCTGAATTCGCTCTTAGTTGTCAATCTGAGATACATTTTGGGAGCTAGGACAATCGTTAGATCTAGGAGAAGAACATGTGCCACATTAGGTGATCTACATCACCAGACCATGTTAGCAAGGACACGTGGCACAGATAGATAATGGTAAGTTCCAAGATTAAATCAACATTTGCGGTATGCATAAGTCACGAATCTAAGTGACATGTGGAAACCACTCAGTCAGTGACACGTCAAAAAGTGACATCAACAAGTTACGTCACTTCAGAAGTTTGTACTTTGGTAGTTTCACTACCATCAAATACTTGAAGTCTCGAAGTTATGAAATGAACGAGAACCGTTCATCATGAAAATAACATCCAAATTTCTAATCTACTTCACCGAAATGAACTCTAAAATATTAAAGGACAATGAAGGAGAAATCACCCGAAGTGTCGAAAGCCGAAGTTAACATGTAACGTTGATCTAATTCAGGAGCATTATCAATCATTGATCAAGTACAATGGACGGGTAGCGTAAGTGGAAGTTTTAACCAACAACAAGTGGTCACCACTGTTGTATCACTTATTTAGTAGGTAATCACTTTGGAGGAATTGCTACTCTAGAATTCAAGATCCACAAATAGTTGAAGTCCCGAAGTAAATGAGAACCGTCCATCTCATCATGACATTAAAACGTGATAATTGATTTTGAAAAGTGATCAAGCACTCACTTGTCCTAGCACTTTCTCACCGCCTGTGGTCGTATGGAATAAAGAAACAAAGGGCGAAAGAAGAGGCATCACTTAAACAATAAGCCCATGGTTCTGTGAAGATGGTCACATGTAAATGGTTTGAAGTAAGCATCTCTACAGAATTTATTTATGTAATATTTGTAGACACATGAAACTAAGTTAAATGAAATCGATCGATCCTGTGATCTATTAATGAAAAAAAAATTCATTAAACTGAAAAGGCTTCTCGATAATATTTGAATAAAGAAAAACAAACAAGATTATTGTAAATGAAGAGGTGCGATGGTCCAACCAAAGGAAAAAAATGTTTCATAGTTCACACTAGTTGGAAGAGTATATAAATGAGAAAGAGTGGTGAGAAGAAGGTGTCTCTATGGTCCAAATCAGAATATCAAAACCAAAAGAAGATTCCAAGAAAGAAAGATGAAGATACTTATGCAGTGAGGGTGGAAGGGAGGAGCATGGAAGGATTCATATCCTTACTAAGAAAATTGTAAAGGATAAGGGAGTTGGTGATTCCTAGGGTTGGTTCCCTAAAGACGAAGGAGTTGTTGCTTCCTAGGGTTGGTTCCCTAAATAAGAGGATTGGTGTCTCCTAGAGTTGGTGCTCTAAAGAGGATTGGTGTCCTTCACTATTCCATATAAACCTTGTAATTGATGTTAAATATATTTATATAATTGATTTTTCATACAATTCATTGTTGATTCATTACGATAATAAATAAAATATAAAAAGTAACTTCTTATTGTTGAAAAAGGGTAATACTGATTCGGCCCCCCTCTCAGTATTCCAAAAATTGGTATCAGAGTGGGTGCCTTCAACACAATCTAACAACTAAAAGGTATATACTGAATATGGATCAACAAGAGGGAATTTCTAAAAACAAAGCACCATTGTTCAATGGAGGATGATATGACCTATGGAAGGTAAGAATGAAAAACTTCATGTTGGCTCTTGGTTTTGATATTTGGAAATCTGTTGAAGATGGTTGCAATACACCAACTACTCCACCCAAAGACGTTGGAGGAAAGAAAATCTGTAATGAAAACTTAAGAGTAGTTAATGGAATTCTAGGAGGGCTGACTAATTATGTATGTGTGAAGGTTATGCATTGTAAGTCAGTCAAAAAAATCTGGGGCAAGTTGTAGGTTGTATATGAAGGAGATGAAAAATTGAGAGAAGCCAAACTACAGACCTATAGAACTCAGTTTGAAAATTTGAAAATGAAAGAAGAAGAAAATATTGTTGAGTAACTTCATAGGATAGATGAAGTGGTTAATTCAATTCAAATATTTTGTTTATGGGAATGAAAACTCAAGATGATAAACATTCAGAAGATGAAGAAGAAGGTAAATTCAAAGAACAAATCCTTAGTATAATTGAAGAACTAGGAAAAACTGAAAAACAAAATAGGGTACTAAGAAGAGAGCTTCTAGAGATTAAAGAAGCTACTAAGTCAAGAGAGAAGGAAGTTTCTAAAACCATCAAGGAGTCAAAATATACCATAAGTGATTTGAAGTCCCATCTCTTGGAAGCTAATAAAACTGAATAAATCATTCTACAACAACTTAATGATAAAAAACAAGCATGTGAGAAACTAGAAGCTGACATCAAGCTGCTAAAACGTGAACTTGAGAAAGAAAAGAAGAGATCAAACTTTGTAAATAGTTCAAAGATATTGGATGAAATTATTAGTAGCCAAAGGTCACCAAACAACAAGACTAGTTTGGGATACACCCAAGAATTAACTTCTATTGTAGGAAAATCTCCCTGTGGACAGGTAGATCTCCTCTTGAGAGCTAGACTCTTAACTCTTAAGACAGAATATGCTTATCATGGACACTGACTTCCTTTTAGATATATATAATCTAATGTGTGAGGAGGAAGGAGAAAAGAAGTACATTTTTACCAGAGTTTGTCCCTGCACAGTCCGAGTTGAGCTCCAATCTTAAACTCCTCGATAAGCCCTGTAGACAAACAAAAGTAAAAACAACTTCCTACTCTACTAATATTAGCTTGAAATAGATCTATCTATTAGAGATGAATTCACGTGAGATCAAACACATAATTGAAAGAAACAGGCCAAGCATATTATATTAAAGAGAATAACAATGAAGAATACTTACAACCATAGATGTGAGTATAGCAGTGTCGTCAAGCCCTCCTTGTCCGAACCCTTTCTCAAACTGTCCACACACAGAATGTTGATGCTCCAAATGACATCTTCTTCATGAGATCATAAGTTGGATGCTTCACAATACTTTCCATCCCCTTTCACCATGAGAAGGCCTGTTTATATAGGCTTGAGGAGGCCCAACCACTTGAGATATCTTTGGGGTGAGTTGAGGATTTTCCTCCTTTAGTTATGGATCTCCCCTAAGGTCATGGCTTGACCAAGGATTCAAAAACAACCACCTTCAGATATTGAGGCGATCTTTCCCTTATTCTTCTCAACAAACCAAATTTCACCCAGAATAGGTAGCGCTCCTCCAAAAGGGGCATTAGAGCATTATAGCGCTACCCAAAATAAGGACAGCAGGAACTGGCACTCTTGACAGTGATAGCACTCCTCAAAAAGGGAATCACAGCATTATAGTGCTCCCCAAAGAAGGATATGGAGCGCCAACGCTCCTGATAGTGGTATGGGGTAGCGCTCCCCTCTAAAACTCATTTTTTAGTGGTTCTTCCAATAGCAAGAAACTTGTACTTCTAGTAGACTGATTCCTCCTCTTCAAAACTTGTCTTTGAGGTGTCCTAAGTGTCCCTGTCATGTTGTTGGAGGAATGGCATAGGAAAGAAGGTAGTATGATGTTAGCAACACTTATAACACTTACGGTCGATATGCAACACTTGTGACACTTGTAATGACGACACTTGCGACACTATCGAAGCGAGTAATTTTGAGGTGTAACAACTTCTACATCACAAGGATCTATCAAAATACCAATTCGTTATGCAGATGCTCTAAAAGGCTCCTTAAGAAGAAAATATAATAAAGCAAATATGATACCATTGAACATTTTTCCACATAAACATAAATCAACATTCCCTACTAAAGTAATAAATGATAGGAAGAATACAATCACCAGAAGGAGTCTCTCTAATAAATATATATTCATTGGATACTATTACTCTTGAAATAATTTTGGACATAAGGCAGTACACTGCAAATCTTATGGACAATACAATAACAAAAATGTCCAAAGATATAATACAGAGAAGAGAAACTACAACTCATTTACTCATTTGCAAAACTTCAATATTGAATGTAAAAAATGCAACAATTATAGTCATAAAACCAGAGAATGTAGATTACCAATGCAATCCATAAAAATAGGAAACCCTAACAGACAAAATAAGAAGACATGGAAAAGAAAATCTGAAGTACCAAAAAAGAAAGATAATGAAAATATTGCTCCTGAAATTGATGAAGTTAATAATAGGAGATTGGTGGGTAAAAATTCTAATAAGTAATATAATAATAAATGCTATGCATATAAAGTAGACCAAACTCAAGATATGAAAACTCCTAAAGAAAAATATGACACAACTCCAAAACTTGATAATGTTGTACAAGAAGATTATTCATTACCCAACAAAATTAATAGAGGAATATTCTCAAGACAAGGATAAAGAAGCTTCTGGTGCACATAACAGTGACGTTGATGATGAATCTTCAATAGTAGAAAAACTAGAAGAATTGAGTGATGATTATCTGAGAAATTTTTCAATCCTATTTTAATGGTACACTCAAACTCCTTCTCAAAGAAAAAAAAATTAAAACCAAAGAAGGGAAGGAGAAATTAGGGAAGAGATAAAATTCATTCATGTTGATTTTCCAATGAGAATTGAAGCACATAAAAATGAATAGGATAATTGAAAGCATCATGGTTTAATGATATAACTCTATGCAGTATCTCACATAGTTTATTGTAGGTCTTTTTCTACCCAGGAACAATGCAGGTGATGTATTGGTATCAGAATGGTTAGAAGTGGACAAAACCCTAAATGGAAGTTACTATGTGAGCAAGAAATGGAATGAATGGAAAATTCTCTAGCAGTGAGGTGATGATGAAGATAGATTGAGTACAAATCTGAAAATGAAAAGAATGGAAACCAAAATTTCACAGACAATGGTTGTGATAGAGAAAATATGAAAGATATATTGGTTGGTTGATGTTTTCCTGAGTTGGTTGGACAACTAGATCAATTCTAGTTGAATATAATACATTCCATCAGCAAGATAAGTCATGTGGAAAGAAAAATATAAATTCTCTCGGATGAATTTAAGAAGCAGTGTACATTTAAGAAGCATCTTGGATAAATACAGATACATCTTGTTAGAGATCAATGAGAAGGATGTATCAGTAGGACAACAATATCTGCAACGGAAACAATAGGATGTATATAGTGGTATACATGGCATCCTGTTGAAATGATAGGGGGAGAGATCATGTGAAGAAGAACTACCCATTCATAAACAAAGGGGGAGAGAATTTAGAATCAAAATGAAAACAAACAAAGTTTAATCATAGGGGGAGAAACCCTTTGCCATTTATGTCAAAGGGGGAGAGTAACTTCATAGAGAAAAACATCATCACGGGGGGAGTTTTTGTATGAAGTTAGAGTGTTTCCCTCAATGAAAAAGGGGGATATTGTTGGACATATTGTCATTGATGTCAATAGTTGATGTCAATACGTTATAATGATGAGTTGGTATGAACAAAGAGAAAAAAATCCATGTACACAAGGACCTACAAATTAAGAGATCATGAGGGTTAGTGATTGAAGATCAAAAGATCAGAAGAGATGATGCACATGAAGCTTAGAAGGGAAAGAGCATTGCAGAAAAATGATCAAATCAAGTCGTGATCGTTGGATACACAAGCACCATATCAAGGGAAGGTATTGATTGCAGAGCGCGAAGGGAAAAATAAACAACATGTTAATTCAAATCCCACAATTAGTCTAGACTGTCAGATTACAAGAGAAGGATCATTGGAGGACTAGTCAATGATCAGATCTAGTCATGCCCATTGGATATGCAAGCGCCATATCAAGGGAATGGATTGATTGCAAATCATAAAGGGATAATTAAAAAATGTGTTATTTCCAATCCCGCAATTAGTCTAGATCATCATATTTCATCGACTCAAATATCGATGACTATGGTTGATCCACCAACAATCGCACAAATTCAAATTGCAGAGTTTGGGCGATGGACTAAACCACGAGAAAGTTATGGTTCTACAATACACATTGACCATTGGATCAAGTTGAGTGGAAGGATAGAGTAAGTCATGGACCATAGATCATGGAAGTGGCATATGCATGGTCATCACGGATTTGACCACTTTCGGTAAAATCGACCGAAGGAAATGTGCATGAAGGAAATTTAGTCGAAGCCAAAGTTTTGAAGTAAACGTGAGCCATCCGATCGTAGGTAATTTTTTGGGAAAAAGAAGAGTCATTGTATTTAAACCAAAGTAAAGAAACATTGCAGATTGATCCGTCCATCTAAAATCACGATCAACAAACAACATTGATTTTGGGTTAAGAGTTGTGAGGAGGTTACACTTTGGGTAATCGCACTTCGGGTAAAATGAGAAGTAAGAAAAGACGAAGGTCAGAGCCCCAAAGTCTTGAAGTAAATGAGGACCATCAGATCTGAGGAAGGAGCTTCAAGATGTTTGTCAGTTGTTAGACCAAGATTTGATCTATAGTCAACTATTAGTCGTTGATATGGAATAGAAAAGGGGAACTGATAGATCAACAGTGGTCAAAATTCGACGATGATCACTTCGGTAGAAAAGGTTTGAGAACAAGTAAGATTACCTGAAGTCCGAAGTCCCTAAGTTGACATGAATCGTTCGATACGAGGAACACTTCAGATAATATACCAATCGTTGGATTGAGTAGAGTGGAAGGATAGTGTAAGCCAAAAATATTCTGAAGAGGACATGAGTCATCCGATCTGAGAAATATTTTCGAAGTCATATTGATCGTCTGATCTATATAAAGTGGAAGGATAGGATAAGAAAATACTAAGGTCAGAGCCCCGAATTCTTGAATTTAATGAGGACCATTGGATCTTCACAATACATGATGGTCATTGGATCAAAATAATGGTCAACTTCGACACTAACCACTTCGGAGAAAAAGGACTCAGAACATATGAGTTCACCCGAAGGCCGAAGTTCTGAAGTCTCTCTCAACCGTCGATCTGAGATGCATTTCAGGAATTAGGAAAACCATTAGATCTAGAAGAAGAACATGTGCTACATTAGGTGATCTACGTCAGGAGACCACGTCAACAAGGACACATGGCACAATCATATAATGAAAAGTATCAAGATGACATTGACATTTCAGGTATGCGTAAGTCACGAATCTAAGTGACATGTGGAAGCCACTCATTCAGTGCCATGTCAACAAGTGATGTCAACAAGTTACGTCACTCTGGGAGCTTGTAATTTGGGAGTTTCACCACCAGCAAATACCCGAAGTCCCAAAGTTCTAATATGAACGAGAATCATTCATCGTGCAAATAAAATCCAACCATATGGTCAACTTCGACGAAATGAACTTTGGAATATTAAAGGACAATGAAGGAGAAATCATCCGAAGTGTCAAAGGCCGAAGGTAATGTGTATCGTTGATCTAATTCATGAGCGTTCTCAATTTTTTATCAAGTAGAGTGGAAAAATAGCATAAGTGGAAGTGTTCACCAACATCAAGCAATCACCACTGTTGTATGACTTATTCAGTAGGTAATCACTACAGAGGAATTTCTACTCTAGAGTTCAAGAGACATGAATAGTCGAAGTCCCGAAGTAAATGAGAACCATCCATCTCATCATGACATTAAAACGTGATCGTTGATTTTGATAAGTGATCAAGCCCTCGCTTGGCTTAGCGCTTGGTCACTACCTGCAGTCATATGGATTAAATAAAGAAAGGGAGAAAGAAGAGGCATCTCTTAGACAATATGCCCATGTTTCTGTTGGATTACTGAGAGGGGGGTAAATCAGTAATAGAGAAAATTAATCCTTTTTAACCATATGATCCAATTGTTATATCAATGTATCATTATCATCCAATAACTACAGAGTAAATAAGCAATGAACAAATGACCAATCATGCACATACACAGTACATCAATGTTTTACATGGAAACCCAAAGCAGGAGAAAACCACATAATGTTTTTTCTTATATGTCTTGAAGAATTACATTCATTGGAAGCACCAAGATCCTTTTTTTTCCAGTTGCAACTGGAAAGAGTCTCCAACCCCCTTGTTTCTTAGGCTACAACCTGAAGGAAGCTCCAAATCCCCTATTTTTTGGCTACAACTAGAAGGAGGCTACAACCCCCTATGTTCTTCGTATACAACCGAAAGGTGGTTACAACCACTTGTCTTTTCCCTGTCCAACCATCGTGAATTATAAGTAGAATGATGGAACCACTACCACACTATCACTGTAATATAAACCACTGTAAACCTATACCAATAAAGCCAAACCATGCATCAACCATGCATCAACCTGTAATCAACATGTACCATAAACAAATGCATCAACCATGCACCAACCTATACCAAACAAACTGTAATCAACTTGTACCATAAACAAGTTCATCCAACCATGTACCAAGTATGTACCAATCATGTGTCAACTACTCATCAACTATGACTCATCAATATGTACGAACAACATCAACTATACAACTCATGTATGTGCCACCTCATCAACTACTTGTCTCAACCATGTACCCAACATGTACCTCAACCAAAATCCCTCATCAATATCATCATCCAAATATGATTTGTAACTCTATAATATACCTGGCGTATATGATCACATACCTGCAAACCTTCCTTAACTTTAAAAACAAGAGACTAGCATTTTCATCAAACTTTTATATAGTCTCACATGACTAGTTTTGGATTAGTCAACAACCCTAACTTGAAATAATCATAACTATCTGCCTGTAATGAATAAATATTTTAAAATGATACACAATGTTCTTTAGTGCATTTTGTGCAATTCCTCTAGGTGTCACTACTTGGAACTCTTAGAAAATGAGTTATCTAAAAAATGGCATACCTTGTTGAATTCTTGGGTATTCTAGAGAGAGACCTTGTAGAGAATGTCCCACACAGAATATTTGTTGAACTTATCTTAAAATGTTACACAACATACTACATAATTTCCTATAACCAACACATTTGTTCTTAATAAATTTGGATATGTTATGAAGAAGTTATGATGGTTTTACCCGAAACACTTGTTTTAGACTAGTTTCAAGACTAGCCACAAACCCTATTTTCCACGAAGTGTAACTCCAAAAATACAATGACCCACAAGATGAATTGTTTACCACAGATACTTGGATATGTTTCATCAATAGAATTTAAATTTCACGTTCTGAATCATTCTAGAAAAAATGTTATTGCTAAAATGGTGAGATGACTTGTAAATAACATACCTTAGAAAGCATCATCAAAAAAATTTATCCTCCCTTGAATTCTGGCCTTATTTTCTTCACCTTCCCTATGAAATTAAGCTTAGATATCCTTTGGTTACCTCAATCACCTATATATATTCAATATTCCCAAGTGTGATGTAAAATGAGAGAGCCTTGCCTCTTATTTATACTCTCCATCTTCTAGGTCACTTAACCCATTTCTAGGTCACTTAACCCACTTATAGGTCACTTAACCTATTTTCCTCATTTTTAAGGTTAACCACTTTCCATAATTAGAAATTTATCCATTACTTTATCATTTAAATATTCCTCCTTGACTTTGTCACCTCACTTTATCATTTAAACAATCTTCTTTTATTTTGTCACTTCACTTTAATATTTAAATAATCCTTCTTGACTTTGTCACTTTACTTTATCATTTAAATAATAATTTCTTCTTTGCAAGATCTTTGACTTTACTTCAAACCGTGAGGATTTATGTGGTGTTCCACATACCACCAGAAATGGCATGACATGTACTATCCATATATAATAGTATTACCTTAAAATATATTAAAGCTCATACCATTATAGATGAAACAACATTGGGTCAATTACTAAAACCTTTGTGCTACCAGAATTCGCTACTGGACTTTATTCAAGGGTTGACATCAATGAAAACCAACCTTAATCAACAATCTCCCCCTTTTGCATTGATGGAAACACTCTGATGGAATAATGAAATCATTTCATGCAATAATGAAGTCATATCACTCATTCTGCCCCTGGAACCATGCCTCTCTCATTGGCATCTCTATGACCATTTCTCCCCTTAGAATCATGCCTCTGTCCTCTACATATGATAAATATCTCCCCCTTTGTCATCAATGGAAAATGTATGTTTCCATTCGGGGCTTCTCCCCCTAACTGAACTTTCCCCTTTATGGTGCTTACTCCTGTACATCTAAGACATATAATATAAGAATTCAAAAGCATTCAATTTGGAGTATAAATAACTTCGAGTCTCTGGCGAAGATACTCAATGTCTTCCCATGGAAGTGGTTTTGTAAAGATGTCTTCCACTTGTTCTTTTGTGCCCACATACTCAACTTTGATGTTATTTTCTGCAACCTGTTCCCGTAGAAAGTGATACTTGATTTGAATATGCTTCGTCTTGGAGTGGATCACCGAGTTCTTTGAGATACTGATGGAACTTGTATTATCACAATAGATTGGAATGGGCTCATCATACTCAACCTATATATCTGTCACAGTTTGTTTCATCCAAAGAACCTATGCACAACATGTTGCTGCTACAATATACTCTACCTCGGCTGTAGATAGAGATATTGATTATTGTTTCTTGCTTAGCCATGATACCAAACACTCAACCAAGTAGAACATTGCTCCACTAGTGCTTTGTTGATCATCAATACAACCTACCCAATCTTCATCTGTGTAGGCAATAAGAGATAGATCCTTTCCTTTTGGATACCATAATCCAAACTCTTTTATTCCTTTGAGATATCTGAAAATCCTCTTCACTTCTAACACATGTGATTCCTTTGGTGCTGCTTGAAATCATGCCACATGTACAACTTCCTACATTACATCTGGTCTAGATGTTGTCACATATAGTAGGCTACCAATCATTGACCTGTATTGCCTCTGATCTCTATACTTTGAATCATTATCTTTGCTTAACTTGCAACTAGTTTGCATGGGAGTGATGACTTGTTTGAAATATTTCATTCTGAACCTCTTTACCATTTCTATGATATACTTGTTTTGGTAAATAAAGATCCCTTGGTATCTTTGACGTATCTTAAGTCCCAGAAAGAAGGACAGTTCTCCAAGCAATGACATTTCAAATTCATTTTGCATATCCTTTGCAAATTTATGGCTTAACTTGTCATCATCACTACCAAAAATAATATCATCAACATAAACTTCAATTAATAAAATATTACATTGACTTACCTTGATGTAGAGGTTGTTGTCTGCACTTCCTTTTCTAAATCCTGCATGTTGTAGATATTTATCCAGTCTAGAGTACCATGCTCTAGGAGCTTTTTTTAAACCATACAATGTCTTCTTTAATTTGCACACATAATCTGCATTCTCTGACAACTGAAATACTTTTGGTTGTTCAATGTAGACTTCATCTTCAAGTTCCCCATTCAGAAAAGATGATTTTACGTCCATTTGATACACTTTAATATTTTTGGAGCATGCATAAGCTAAAAGTAATCAGAATGCTTCCATTCTGGAAACTGGGGAAAATGTCTCTTCAAAGTGGATTCCTTTAACCTGTGCATATCCTTTACATACCAATCTATCTTTGTTCCTTGTAACCTGTCCATCTTCATTCAATTTATTCCTGTATACCCACTTTGTGTCGATCACATTCTTATCCTTTGGTCTTGGAACCAATTCCAAGTGTCATTTTTCTCTATTTGATCCAATTCTTCATCCATGGCATTGTTCCAAACTTCATCCTTGCTGGCCTCTTCAAAATAGGTTGGTTCAATCATAGATGTGAGTGCTAGGTGTGTTTGTTCTGGTGAACGGATTCTTCTTCTAGTCTCAACTCCTGCGTCTTTATTTCTGATAATCTGATCTAAAGGATGATTCTTCTATACTCGTCTGTTAGGTGTCTTTGGAGGCACTTGTTGAACTTTCTCTTATGCTTCTGTCAGATTCCCTTCGTATTCCTCTTCTACTTCCTTTTCATCTTCTTTGTCCTTCTTTGAAAAGTTGTTCCATTGATTCATTTTCTTCTTCCTTTTATTCTGGTCTTCATATTTCATCAATTGTTACGTTGATGATTTCTACAACTTTGTTCAGTCTCAGATTGTCACACTTGTATGCTTTCCTTGTACTTGAGTAACCAACAAGTACTCCTTTGTCCACATGAGAGTCAAACTTTCCCATTTTTCCATCTTCTCTTTTGATGTAGCATTTTCTTCCAAAAACTCTGAAGTGCTTGACATTTCCCGGTGTTCCTTTCCATAGCTCATAGGGAGTTTTGTCAGTGTTGTTTCTGAGAATTACTTTGTTTTGAATTGAATTGTTGTATGCACTTCTTGTGTCCAAAATATATCTGTCAATTTGGAATCCATTAGCATTGTTTGAGCCATTTCCTATATTGTCTTGTTCTTTCTTTCAACAACTCCATTTTGTTGAGGTGTCCTAACAGCGGAGAATTTCCTTTTTATTCCATGACTACTACAGTAGTCCATAAATTCATTTGAAGTGAACTCTCCTCCATTATCAGATTGCAAGCATTTGATTTTTGAATACATTTCATTTTCAACCATTTCCTTGTAGATCTTGAAGTTTTCAAAAGCTTCTGACTTATTCTTGAGAAATAAAACTGCAGTCATTCTTGTATAATAATCAACTAATAACATAAAGTGTTTCTCACCTTTTAAACCCTTTGTTGTAGTTGGTCCAACTAGATCAATATGCACAATTTCCAGTAGTCTTTTCGTTGAATATTCCTTTGATTTGAACATGGTCTTTGTTTTCTTTCCTTGTTGGCAATGCTTGCATAAAGTGTTGGATGGTTTCGTGATCTGGGGCATTTCTCTGGCTGCTTCTCTTCTACTGAATTCGACAAGGTTATCAAAATGTATGTGACCCATTCTTTTGTTCCATATCCAACTTTCATCTTCCTTTCCTAGACAACACTTTTCATTTCCAATTTCACTTAATACATATATGTTGCTTGAAGTTCTCGCAGTTGTAGTAGTCAATTTTCCTGAACTTTCTTTTCTTATCTCACACTTTTGTGAATATAAAGTAACTTTATGACCTTGGTCACACATTTGACTCACACTTAGAATAATATGTTTCATATCTTCTACTAGTAGAACATTTTATGCCTTGTTATTCTTATTCCCAATTATGACTGTGCATTTTCCAATGATTTTAGTTGAATCATCATTTCCGAAGGAGACTGATCCATTTATTTCCTTTCGTAATATAAGAAACCTATCTCTATCACCTGTCATGTGTTTTGAATAGCCATTGTCAACATACCAACCACGTTTCTTCTGCCTAGCTTGTAAAGCAAGTGTGCATTCTTCATTGCTATACTCTTCTTTCTTTTTTATCCATGTCCTTTTATGAGGTTCATGTCTATGACTGTTGTTATTATGCTGTGGTTCTCTAGGAGGGATTGTCACTGTGAAATCTTTGGCCATGTGTCCAAAATTGTTACATTTGTAACATTCCACTTCAGTGCTCAAAGATTCAAACATGTTGTAACTTCTTCTCTATGTTTCACTAGGCCTTCTTGGATAATACCTTTGTGTATGACTTTCAAAGTTGTTTGTGTTCCTATTGTTAGCTCTTCAATTCACATCTTTATGTCCAAAATTATTGCATGCATAACATAAACCAAAAAAGATAGTTTGATACCTGAGAGTTGAAGATCTTTTGAAATGAGGTACTCTTATAAATTCTTCTTCATCCTAAGGCCTATGTGTTAGTTGTTGATTCTGAAATATGAATCTTCTCGGTGGAGGAGTGTCCCTGTAATCTTCCTTGTAGATCTTCCTATCCCCCTTGATTGTTTTTTCATATTTTTTTGGATAAGTTTCTTGCTTTGTTGTTTTGGAGCTTGATCCTTTTTCTGTCTGGACTTGTCATGATGATATTTTTGACTACTAATAATGTCATCCAAAACTTTTGAGTTGTTCTGCATATTTTTCTTTTGAAGATCATTTCTCAATGTGACAATCTCTGCTTTCAAATTTCCAATGATCTTGTCTTTTTCTTCTAATTTTTCTTTGAGTGCTTCTTCAATTCTTTTATCTTCTTCTATTTGAACCTTCAAATTTGTGATCATTTGCTCTAGTTCTTGAGTGTCTTCTTTCTTGTCTAGTTCTACTTATAGTTTCTTATTTTTCTTCTTTTCTCTTTTGATAACTTCTATGACACACATTAATTCCTCTCGGTAGTCAACTTCTTCATCTTCAATTTCTTCTTCGACTTCTTCATATTCTTATTTGGCTTCTTCATATTCTTCTTCAGAGTCTTCTTTATGAGATTCTTCTACTGCCATGAATATAACTCTTTCTGTCTCACTGTCACTGACTTCATCTTCATCTGATGATGAGATGTCTTCTTTGGTGCATAAGATTTTCTTGAAAACTTTCTTTGTGGTTCTTTTTCCCTTATATGTTTGTTTTCCTTTTGAGTAACCTTCATCATTTATATTTTTATTATAAGGACATTTGTTATAAAAATGACCAACACCATCACAATTAAAACAAATTAAAGGAATCTTACCTCTATGCCTACCTTTGGTTCCCTTGTTCAGTCTTTTGAAAAATTTGGCCACTTCGTCATCATCTTCTGAGATGTCACTGTTGCTGCTATGTTATTCTTCTTTTCATTCCTTTTTCTTTGACTTTTTGGATACATTGAAGGTCGCTTCTTTTATATCTGGATTTTCCTGTTCAATTCTCATTTCATATGATGTGAAGATTCCATGTAATTTGTCCATGCTTATTGAGTTTAGATATGATGTTTCTTCTAGTGTTAATATTTTAGAGTCAAATATCATAGGAACAAATCTTATTACTTTTTGAATAATTACAGATTCTTTGATTTCTTCTCCCAATCCTATGATTGCAGTTACTATTTCATCAACTCGTAAAAATTAAGCTGCAATATTCTCATCTTCCTTCATCTTAACGTGTTCCAACTGACCTCTATAAGTTTGAAGGTTTGCTTCTTTGACTTTTGAATCTCCTTTATAAATATTTTGAAGTTTGTCTCAAATCTCTTTAGCGGATTTACAATGTCCAACTTTGGTGAATATTGTTTCACTAAGACCATTCAAAAGTGCATTTTTGGCTTTGGAATTATTCTGACCGAGTTTCACTGCTTTGTCATTTGTTGGCGGAACTACTCGTGTTGTGTATCCATCTACAATTGATTGCCAAATTTCAAATCCATGTGCCTGTATATATGTTTTCATCCTTATGCTCCAAAATGCATACTTCTGTCCATTGAAATTTGGTATACCATTTTTATACATGTTGTTGCTCTCCATGATCTACCTTTCAGTGGTTAAAGTGATTTATGAAGGAAATTGTTCTGATACCAATTGTTGGATTATTGAGAGGGGGGTGAATCATTAATAGAGCAGTTTAATCATTTTTAACCATATAATTCAAGTGTTATATCAATGTAGCATTATCATCCAATAACTGTAGAGTAAATAAGAAATGAAAAAATGACCAATCATACACATACACAGTACACCAGTGTTTTATGTGGAAACCCAAAGTGGGAGAAAACCACATAATGTTTTTTCTTATATGTCTTGAAGAATTACATTCATTGAAAGCACCAACTTCCTTTGTTTTCCATATGCAACTCGAAAGAGGCTCCAACCCCCTTGTTTCTCAATTAAAAAAAATTAAAGGAATCTTAACTCTATACCTACCTTCGGTTCCCTTGTTCAGTATTTTGACAAATTTGGCCACTTCTTCATCATCTTCCGAGACGTCACTACTGTTGCTATGTTATTCTTATTTTCTTTCCTTTTTCTTTGACATTTTGGATACATTGAAGGTTGCTTCTTTTATATCTGGATTTTCCTGTTTAGTTCTCATTTCATATGCTATGAAGATTCCATGTAATTCATCCATGCTTATTGAGTTTAGATATGATGTTTCTTCTAGTGCTGATATTTTAGGGTCAAATCTCATAGGAACAAATCTTAGTAATTTTTGAATAATTACAGATTCTTTGATTTCTTCTCCCAATCCTATTATTGCATTTACTATTTCATCAACTCATAAAAATTAAGCTACAATATTCTCATCTTCCTTCATCTTAACTTGTTCCAACTGACATATATAAGTTTGAAGCTTTGCTGCTTTGACTTTTGAATCTCCTTTATAAATATTTTGATGTTTGTCCCAAATCTCTTTAGCGGATTTACAATGTCCAACTTTGGTGAATATCGTTTCACTAAGACCATTCAAAAGTGCATTTTTGTCTTTGGAATTATTCTGACCGAGTTTCACTGCTATGTGATTTGTTGGCAGAACTACCGGTGTTGTGTATCAATATACAATTGATTACCAAATTTCAAATCCATGTGCCTGTATATATGTTTTCATCCTTATGCTCCAAAATGCATACTTCTGTCCATTGAAATTTGGTATACCATTTTTATACAAGTTGTTTCTCTCCATGATCTACCTTTCAGTGGTTAAAGTGATTTCTGAAGAAAATTGTTCTGATACCAATTTTTGGATTATTGAGAGGGGGGTGAATCATTAATAGAGCAATTTAATCATTTTTAACCATATAATTCAAGTGTTATATCAATGTAGCATTATCATCCAATAAATGTAGAGTAAATAATAAATGAAAAAATGACCAATCATACACATACATAGTACACCAGTGTTTTACGTGGAAACCCAAAGTGGGAGAAAACCACATATTGTTTTTTCTTATATGTCTTGAAGAATTACATTCATTGGAAGCACCAACTTCCTTTGTTTTCCAGATGCAACTCGAAGGAGGCTCCAACCCCCTTATTTCTCAGGATACAACTTGAAGGAAGCTCCAACTCCCCTATTCTCTGGCTACAACTAGAAGGAGGCTACAACTCCCTATGTTCTCCAGTTACAACCAGAAGGTGGCTACAACCACCTGTCCTTGCCCCGTCCAACCACCCTGAAGTAGAAGTAGAATGATGGAACCACTATCACATTATCACTCTGAGATATACCATTGTAAAACTGTACCAATAAACATGAACCATGCATCAACTATGCATCAACTTGTACCTCAACCTGTAATCAACCTGTACCATAAACAAGAGCATCAACCATGCATCAACCTGTACCAAACAACCTATAATCAACATGTACCATAAACAAGTGCATCCAACGATGGACCAAGTATGTACCAATCATGTGTCGACTACTCATCAACTATGAATCATCAATATGTACCAACATCATCAAATATACACCTCATTTATGTGCCAACTCATCAACTACCTGTCTCAACCATGTACCCAACATGTACCTCAACCAAAATACCTCATCAATATCATAATCCAAATATGATCTGTAACTCTGTAATAGATTTGGTGTATATGATCACATACCTGCAAACCTTCCTTAACTTTAACAACAGGAGACTATCATTATCATCAAACTTCTCTTTAGTCTCACATCACTAGTTTTGGATTAGTCAACAAACCTAACTTGAAATAATCATAACTATGTACCTGTAATGAATAAAGAATTGAAAATGATACATAATTCTCTTCAATGTGTTTTAAGCAATTCCTCCAAGTGTCACTACTTGGAACCTCTCAGAAAAGGAATTATAGAAAAAATAGCATACCTTGTTGAATTTAGGCTTATTCTAGAGAGAGAAATTGTAGAGCCTGCCCCACATGGAATATTTATTGAATCGATATGAAAATTTTACACAACATACTACAGGTTGGCCTCCAACCAAGACATTTGGGCTTACTGAATTTGGATGTGTTATGAATAAGTTATGATAATTTTACCCGAAATACATGTTTTAAACTAGCGTGAGGACTAGCCACACACCCTATTTTCCACAGAGTGTAAGTCCAAAAATACAATGGCCCACAAGCTAAATTTTTTACCACATATACTTGGATATGTTTCCTCAATGTAATATTGATTTCATGGTCTGAATCATTCTAGAAAAAATTTTATTACGAAAATGGTGAGATGACCTGTAAATAACATACCTTAGAAAGCATCATCAAAAGAATTTATCCACCCTTGAATTTTGGCCTTCTTTTCTTCACCTTCACTCTGAAATTAGGCTTGTATATCCTTTGGTTACCTTAGTCACCTATAGATATTCAATATGCTCAAGTGTGATGTAAAATGAGAGAGCCTTGCCTCTTATTTATACTCTCTATCTTCTAAGTCACTTAACCCATTTCTAGTTCACTTAACCTATTTCTAGGTCACTTAACCCATTTCTAGGTCACTTAACCTATTTTCCTCATTTTTAGGGTTAACCACTTTCCATAATTAGAAAGTTCTCCATTACTTTATCATTTAAATATTCCTCCTTGACTTTGTCACCTCACTTTATCATTTAAATAATCTTCTTTGATTTTGTCACTTCACTTTATTATTTAAATGATCCTTATTGACTTTGTCACTTTACTTTATCATTTAAATAATAATTTCTTCTTTGCAAGCTCTTTGACTTCTTTGACCTTTTGGGGCTTCAAGATAACATATGAGGGTCCTCCAACTTCATAAGGCCATAACTCTTAAATCGTGAAGAGTTATGTGACGTTCCAGATACCACCAGAAATGGCATGACATGTACTATCCATATAGAATAGTATTAACTTCAAATATATTAAAAATCATACCATTATACATGAAACAACCTTGGGTCTGTTACCCAAACCTTTGTGGTACCAGAATTTGCTATCAGACTTTCTTCAAGGATTGACATAAATGACAACCAGCCTTAATCAACAGGTTCTGCGCAGATGGTCACATGTAAATGGTTTGAAGGAAGCACCTCTACAGAATTGATTTATGCAATATTTTCAGACACATGAAACTGAGTTAAATGAAATCGATCCTCTGATCGATTAATGAAAAGCATTTTCATTAAATTGAAAAGGATTCTCGATAATATTTGAATAAATAAAAACAAACAAGATTATTTTTAATGAAGAGGTGCAATGGTCCAAACAAAGGGACACAATGTTTCATAGATCACACCAGTTGGAAGAGTATATAAATGAGAAAGAGTGGTGAGAAGAAGGTGTTTCTACAGTCCAGATCAGAAGATCAAAAGCATAAGCGGATTCCAAGAAGGAAAGTTAAAGATACTTATGCAGTGAGGGTGGAAGGGAGGAGAATGGAAGGATTCATATCCTCACTAAGAAAATTGTAAAAGATAAGGGATTTGGTGCTTCCTAGGGTTGGTTCCCTAAATACAAGGGAGTTGGTGTTTCCTAGGGTTGGTGCCCTAAAGATGAGGGAGTTGGTGCTTCCTAGGGTTGGTTCCCTAAAAATGGGGATTGGTGTCTCCTAGAGTTGGTTCTCTAGAGAGAATTGGTGTCCTTCACTATTCCATATAAACCTTGTAATTGATGTTAAATATATTTATATAATTGATCTTGCATACACTCCATTATTGATTCATTGTGGTAATCAATAAAATATAAAAAGTAACTTCTTATTGT
>JZKD02S1990977.1:437690-452163 GCA_000966675.3 Picea glauca | reverse complement strand
AGGCCCTTTTACAATAAACGGGAATGCCAAAAGTCCTAGACATCCAAAAACCTAACCCTAGGAGATGAAGCGCCAAAAGTCATGTAGGCCCCGTTTGGGTAAGTGAGTACATCAATTTCTCGGGGTCGTAACTTTTGCATACGATCTCCGTTTTAGGCGTGTGATAGCTCGTTGGAAAGGTATCGTCGAGGAGATTCATTTTGGGGGCTCAATATTCCTTTGGCTATCATTGAGAACCTCGATCTCAAAAAACCTTCATTTGGACCCTCAAAATGGCCCCGAAAGTTAAAACCTACTAAAAATAGTAAATTGCCAAAATGGCCAGAAAACTGTTTTGAGCCATTTGGAAATGGTTGGTGGCCACCAATATCCACCTAGATCACCTATTTAATTAATTCCATTCTTTTCTTGATATTTTTCTCCACATAGCCCTTGGCTAATGTGAGAAGGCTCGTTGATCCTTTTAATTTTGTTGCAAGTGTGGTAGGCCCAATCATTGCTAAAAAGTACTAGAAGAGGCATTAAATTTTCCTCCAAATATTTGATTCTTTCCTTTAACCTGGCATTCTTTGCTTCAAGGCCTCCAATAGAATTATCTAGATCATCTCCAGTTGCTTAGTGAATTTGGGAAATTTGGGAAGGCTGCATGTTCCATAGGTTTATCTCTAAACAAGATTCCCCCTTTTTATTCTTTACATCTCTTTTATTGATAACAAAATTTTTGGACTCGTTGTCAAAAACCACGCTCTAAAATACAAAAGAATCTTCTTCATCAAAGGTCTCACTCTTAATTACTTCCATCTGAGGATTCTGATGAGCAATGTTCTCTAGCTAGTCGACATTGGGGAACATTTTTTCTATGTCAATTTCGAGTTCCATATCCTCGAGGGAGAGGCCGTGGATTTCTCTTTCGCCTCAAGGTCCCTCCTCTTCTTGCACAATGTTTTTTCTTTTCTTCCTCAAGGGAAGCTTGTGGGAACTTTCAATTTTTTCTGAAAGAGGGTGCTTATCTCCTCCTCTGCTTGAGGAAATGTGGGTTACTTTCTTAATTTGGTGGGTCGTTGGAGCACAGTTCTAAGATGTTGTACTCTTTGGAGTGACAACTAGTTATTGGGCACTCTTCTCACCTGGACCTTTTCCTCTCTGCTTGTACAACTCATTGGTGTTGAGTATTGTTTCTAGGTCACCAGTGTCATGAGCGATAATGTGTGAGATATTATCTATGTCTTCATTCAGAATAACATTAATGAAATAATTGTTGAAACCAACATCCAATAGATGTTCTACAAAAATTACACTAGGTTCAAACCCTTTTACTCCTTCAACATATTTTAGATTCAGTCTATGGAAGTGGCATGCGAATTCATCAATCTTGTTCATATTTTTGAATATGAAGTCCCCAACTTTCCAAGGCAAAGCTATGGATTGATTTTTTCTCTTTTCATGGAAAAATGGCAACCAATAGTTGTACTGCCTCATTATTTCAGCATCAAACATTTTGTCAGATATGTGGCACAAAAGGAAGGAAGGATTTTCCTTGGAACCAAAAATGCTTATAACGTTATAATTCTCTATTTGTTCCAGTTTCCCCTTCCTATCCAGTAACTTACTCTCCTGGTTATACATCCGTGGAATGTCCTTTCTAAACAACAAGCCTTTAAAAACTGAGACAAAATCATTTAAAACTTTATAAAAATATTGGGAGGCCTTGTGCCTCCATAATGTTTGATACCAGAAGGTGACTGGGTTAAATTCACAGTTTATCTTCTTACACAAATATAATATCAGAAACTGACAGCAATGCGTTATCGGGAAAACCAAATAAGATGACATAAAAAAAATCTTCTACTTCTTGTATTGTGATGATTGGGAAGAGATTTCAATGAAACTCAACTTACCCCAATCGAAGATGGCATGTTCTTTGACCATAAAATATAGAATGCAAAGAATCATCCAGGAGATGTTGGTTGTAGTTTATTGTCATGTTATCCTCGTGAAAAGCCATGCAATTTCTCGAAAATGATTTTTAAATGAGCCAACCTGTAATCTCGTGATGTCCTCGAGGACGAACGTTGGGTTCTCTAGGAATTCAGGTAGGAGGTCCAATCCATTTTCATGCTTCTTTAATAACTCCCTGCAATCTTCTCCCTTGAAATTAAGTGTTGGCTCATGAAGTATTAACATCTTATGAAATACCTGAGGTGATAAACAAACAAGGGAATCATCCTGCAACTGAATAGTCTGCTCACTTGGAATATATCTCTCAGCACACCAAGTGACCAACTCTTTATAGTCAAATAATTTTAAGACACAACCTGCGTGCACAATTATAGACATACATATTAGTTCCTTCTAGGCAGAAGGGGATGAGTAGTAGGAATATGCTCTGGACCATTGAAAACTCTGGTCCTAGAACCCAAAAATATTCAATGTATCTCCATAGAATTGTTGTCGCGTCGCTGCCATAAGTTGACAAGAACGTTCCTTTGCTCCAGATAATGTTTCAAATGAATGTTGGAGGGAGATAATATAATCCCCTGTAAATTCTGGTTTAATGTGTTTTAATAGGAGATCTCCTCGAGCCTTTCACTTATTAATGACAATACTTTTGAACTTGTATGGTGAGTTGTTAGCATTAAAAGCATAATAAATGTGCATTGGGAAGGGAACAAGGGTGGCAGGGATGGATGCATCGTAGACGGAATGAGACTTGGAAGTTCGCGGATTCTAGGGGTTAATATGTAGATCACAAAAAAATTTGGTGCAAGATGTATATCATGGAACATGGGGGCATGACAGTTCGATCCCGCCAACCCGAGAACCCGCGATCATAAAATCGGCTAAGTATGGAAAATTATTGTGGTCGATTGGACTCATGATGTGAGGTTATAGATGGAGGTAATTATCCTTAAGTCCGTCAACCCGAGAACCCGTTGTCTAAAAAATTGCGACTAAGTATAGAACTAGAAAGGGATAGTAGAAGGGAAAAAAAAGGAAAGGGAAAAACGGGTAAGTATAGAAGAGGGAAAAGAAAGGGAGAAAAAAATTTGGGAACATAGAAAAGGGGAGGGAAATTTCAAAAGTGGGAAATGACCTCAGCAACAAGCTCTAAATATGGGATGATAACCCCCTATAGGTTGTCAAGAATCCAAAATATCTCGTGACCAGGTGCTTCCTCCCATTGGGGAATGGAGTCATATTAAGAATACACAAATTGAACAAAATAAAATTATGTACAATGAAAATGAAAGAAATGATTAGGAGAAGAAACCTTTCAAATATTTCCCATTGATAGGCAACATTAACCTTTTTCCTTTCATGTCTTGGATCATATATGAGTTAAATCCCAATATATTTTTGATGATGTAAGGTCTGATGGAGAGTGCTCTAAACTTTGTATGCATGGATGAATTCTCCTTGTCTTTATTCCAAAGTAGTACTAGTTCTCCTTTCTAAAAGTTCTCCATATTTATTCTTTGATCAAAATATCTCTTGATTCCTTGTTGCCTCTCAGAAGTTCGTTCAAGGGTTTGCTTCATTCCTCTTCCAATTTCAGCAACTGATCGATTCTTTTCTGGATAGGTGAAGTGTCTTTTGTATCCTCAGTATTAACCACATAGATCAATGCATTAAGCCGGAGGCTAATTGACATTTTTTCCTCTTTACCATAAACCAATAGATATGGAGACATCCTGATGCTATCCTTTGGAGTTGTTCTTCTTTCCCATAATGATTTTGTCAACTTCATATGCCAATTCCTTTGTTTTCTATCAACAGTTTTCTTTAGTATCTTCACAAGTGTTTTGTTCGTGTATTCAACAAGGCCATTTCCTTGTAGATAATAATTCGATGATTGACCCATGATAATCCCATACTGTCTTCAAAAATCTGTGAACTTTGACCCAATGAAGATCGAACCATTATCTGTGATAAATATTTCGGGGACACCAAATCTTAACATAATGTTGTCCTTGAGGAATTTAATCAATTCTTTAGCTTAAAACTTATTTAGCGCCACCCCTTCTGTCCATTTTGTGAAATAATCGGTAGCTGTCTGAATGCACATATGCCCCTTGCTAGATTTTGGATTAATCATCCCAACGACATCAAGTCCCCACTAGGAAAATGGTTGTTCTACCACAATCGGTTGCAAAGGCATCGCAACTTTCTTCATTTTTCCTGAAAACTATTGACATGATAGACACCTCCTTATTGCGACATACGAATCCTTGAAGATTGATGACCAGTAAAATGTCGCTATGATTATTTGTGGTGGTTGTAGTAGGTGAAAATTGTCCACCACATATTCCCTCATGGAATTCTTTCATCAATCCTTGGGATTGATCTTTATTGACACATCTTAGCAGTGTACCATCAAAATTCCTTCTAAACATTATGTCAGCAATCAACACGTATTGGTTCACCTTCATCTTGAGTGTCCTTCACTTAATGGGATTCATTGTGACAGGGAATTACATGAACCTTAAGTAGAATATGATATCTTTGTACCATTCTGAATCAACTAATGGCTCTCCGACTGAGATTGAAATTGTCCCATCGACCGAGTCTCCATTCACAATGAGATTGCATAAACCTTTTACTTTGATTTCGTTTAAAGGTTTAATCTCGATATCATATTCTTGAATTTTTTCTAGCCGGTTAGCCCATTTCTATTCTCTCAATTGTTGATTTAGAAGCATCTTGACTGGTGAAGAGGGAACATAAGTTATAACATAGGAATTTAATAAATACGTCTGAAAGTGTGCTACAACTTTTACAAGAGACAAATCTTCCTTCTCGAGTTTTGAATACCTTAACTCATAGTCATGTAGGGTTTTTCTCATAAAAATTATCGAGATTTCTTCTCTGTTGTTATTTTTCTGAGTAAGGACGGATGTAATGACTGCCTCTGTAGTAAATGAATAGATAATAAAATCCCTTTGGAATTTTGGACTAATGAGGATGAGAGAAATGGTGATTGACCCTTTGATATCGTTGAACTCTTCCTGAGTATATGTTGTCCATTCGAATATCTACTCCTTTTTCAACAACAAATTGATAATATTTACGATGCTTGCGTAATCAGGGACAAATCTTCAAACAAAATTGATTTTCTCAAAGAACGACTGGAATACATTCTTATATGTCCGGGGGTTGAGATCATTAATTTATTTAAATCTTTCTAGATCTATTTAAATCCCTTCCTTGCATACAATATGGCCCAACAACTTGCCTTGAGTCACAAGGAACAAGTATTTCTTTGGGTTCAGAGAAATGTTGTATAATCTACATATTTCAAAAACCTTTCTTAAATTAAGGATGAGATCCTCCCTTTTGTTTGAATGCACTACCAAGTGATATTGATAGTCTTCCATAAAATTTCCAATCAATCCGCTAAACACATGATCCATAGCCTTTTTGAACGTGGCTCCAACATTATTCAAACTAAAGGGCATTCTAGCATATGCATATGTCTCACATGGTGTGATAAATTTTGGTTTTGCTCTGTCTTCCTCAACTACTAAAACCTAATTATATCAATAGAAACAATTCAACATGGACATGTAGGCCAATCCAGTAACTTGCTATAGTAGAAACTCCATATTGGGCAATGGAAAATTGCCTTTTATGCTATCTTTGTTAATATCTCTGAAGTCAACGCACATTTGTATTTCCTCGGTATTCTTCCTTACAATCACTGGATTTGAAAGACAGTCTGAATTTCTGATGGGATAAATTATCCCTTCCTTCTTCAACTTCTCCAACTCGATTTTTACTAGAGGTTTCAGGTGGGATTCATCATTCTTATATTTTGCTCCATTGGTTTAGCTTCTTCCCTCAAAGGAATGATATGCTAGAATATCATTTTATCATAGGCCTTCAAATCATTATAGGTCCAAGTGAGCACATCAATATATTCTTTGAATAAGAACACATATTGATCAACCTCTTTGGGAGTGCAATCAACTCCCAAGTTGACATATTTCAGGGACTGGTCCGTTCCAATATTGACTTTTCTTATTTCTTGCACCTTTCAAACTGAAACTTTTTCAAGAAGATTATTGGCATGATTGTCTTTTGTAAACAAAGATTCAACTTGTATATAGTCTTTTGGGACGACAATTGAGCTATCATCTTCTTCATCATCATTGTTTAACAAAAACAATTTCCAATTGTTCATCATTCTCAAATACTTGTAAGTACTCAATATTATTAGGCACGAATGGACGAAAATATCTTTCTACCTGGAAATATGTTTTTCTTAGGACATCATCTCGGTTTGATAATGAGGCCTCCAAGTCCAGTGAATCATCCTTTTGATTCTTGTCCCTTAGAATTAAAGCGATGTTGAAAGAGATGAAAGATCCCATCAGTTCATTAACTCTTTTGAAATACAACTTAAGTATTTCTTTTTTGATTTTGTACTTTTTGGTAACATGATTGATGACCAACTATGAATCTCCAGTGACAGTGAGATGTTCCATTTTCATTCCTTGTGTGAGGATCATCCCCTGGATCAAATCTTTGTATTCTACTTCATTATTCATGCATGGGAGCTATAGTCTTACAGCATGTGGATGCATCGTCTGATCTGGACTCATGAGAACAATTCCAACTTTGTTTAAAGATTTATAACAGGCTCCATCGAATGAAATTCTCTAGTAGCCTTCAAACAAATATTCTGGGCCTTCCAAGCCTTGAACGCATTATAGGATTTCATTATGCTCCATGTCCAAGATAGCATAGTTTCCAATCCCGACATCTATACAATCTTCCATAAATTCATTATCCTTCTTCTTGAAGGAGAAAGGTTTTTTAGGTTAACGAGCTACTTTAATCATTTCTCCTTCCTTTCCTGATAGAATCATACAACTCTCATCGTTCATTATATATCCACCGATCATGGAGGTCCAATATCTTCCCAACACAACCCCATATTCTAGAGGCAGGTCTACCAAAACAATATTAAACAATGTGATGATATGGGGGGATGTTGTAATCCAAGCATAAAAATCCTTGATTGTTCTATATGTTGACACTTTTCTAGAGTCAATCGAATATATTCTCTCATCAGTTTCATAATACTTAGTGAAACTCATGCCAAATGCTTCCATGATCGCAAGTGGAATTATATTATTTTTCACGCCAGTTTCAACTAAATAGTTATGTAATGCAACATCATGTTTTTCAATTGAAATGTAGAAGGGTAGAATTTTACCTCTCATCTTGGTAGTCGACGGGCTCTGGCTATGTTTTTTAGTGGTAACGACAACTTCAGTTCTTTCTAATGGATCATCCAACAACTTCAATATGTTCTGACTCTTATGAGGAATCTTTACCACTTCCATAAAAGGCAGAGTTATCCTCAACTTACTTAAGTCCTCCACGACATTATATGTCATTTGATTGGAATTTGATGCCATGTGTTTCCTTTTGGTTCCATCTGTCACTTTCTCATTTGATACTTTTTCATTTTCTTTTTCCTTTATCTTTTCTTTGTAAGAGTCGCCTTTATTCTTTGGTCTATTTACAAACCCTCTTGTCTAGGTGACATTTTCTTGCGAGTTAGGATCGTTGTCGCCCTCTCCCAATATACACATGGACGTCTCACATCCATCCATCTACATTGTCTTAGAAATTTCATCAGGTAAGTAATAACCTTCTTTCTCGATCAATTTCTCATCATAGACATCATCCAAAACAACCGTGTTTGGAGTAGGTTGTCTAGGAACTCTTGGTCTTTGTGGGTCGTCAGTATTCTTGAACCTGACTCTTTTTTCGAGGGGAGGGTTCCTCCTTTGTTCAGGAATCAACATTCTTGAGTTTGGAATGTAATTATCTCCCCTTCTGAGTCTGGTTATTTCGTTATTCATCTATTTTATGGTTTTATTAATCTGTGCAATTTCAATTCTTTTCTTTGTTTCCTGCACCTCCACAGGATCAATTTTTACGTCAGGTATGGTTCCTTTAAAAAATATTCCCCCCATCGTTTGATTCCAAGCCACCCAAGGTTTGAATTATTCATTATTTCTTGAGCTGGAAGCTCCGTGATTGTCAATATTAAATCCTCCCATCTATCTTTTTACTCTTCCTAGTATAATGTCAGGATCGGCACCCATTTCAATCATAATTTCTTCCATCTCAATGGCCTTAGTCATTGCTTCCTCCAAAGTATCCATTTTATATGTTCTGATGGCATATTTTACATTCTGGGGCATTGCATTCTTATAAAAACCGAGAATGAGCAGGTCATTTGGTATTTTGTCTTTTGGGATTCTACTTGAAAGGTCTTATTGAACCTGAGATTAAAATTCGATATCCTTTCGTTCTTCCTCAACCCAATCTGGGTGAAGTTTGTGAGGAGGGTATGGTAGGAAATTGGAGGAGAAAACATTGTTAGGAACATAGCTTTGAGTTCATTAAACGAGCAAATGGATCTAGTAGGAAACGTTTTATACCATTCATAATCTCTTTTTGATCAAGTTTACAGAAACAACCTCACCATGACATAATCATATTCAACTCGATGAAAGTCACAAACGTCAAGAAATAAGTGCAAATGCCTCTTTGCATTGATTGTCCTATCTCTAGAAAATTCCTTTAAGGTGCCCTTAGGGAGAACATGGAGCTCATGTTGTTCACCTATGAGATTAACAGGGGAATATCGTACCCTTCTTCTATTTCCAAACCCTAGGATTCCTTAGTTTCTTGCAACATCTCTTTCACCTCCTTGTCTCTCCTCATGATGCTCATTTCGGGGTTGTTCGTATCTCACTGCCATTTCTAAGGAGGTTTCAGGATTAGACATTTCACTTCTAATGACATCGAGTTACTTACTTCTACTCCTGGTAATGGGTCCCTTGTATTCGTTCAACTTCAATATTGACCTTGTTCTTGTTCTGCTCTAGCTAATCTTTGATTTCTTCAATCTTGTTGTTCTTCTCTTCTCTGTCTTCAGAGGATTTCTCTCTCTTCTTCTTGGACTAAGATCTTCCAGGACCCTTCTAGTTCTTCTCGAGTATGGGTTGTTGATATTACCAGATTATACAACTAGTGTAAAATGCTTCGTTGATTATTCAATCCAATTTCTAATTTGGGTTGATTACCCTGGGTTAAAGAAATATATTATTTCAAAAATGTTCGGCCAGGTTGCAAATTTTTAGTTCATGTCCTCAGTATGGTTGCCAAAAATTTTGACACTTGAATCCATTAGGACCGAAATGACAACATCATGAGGATAAAAATCCCCCTGTGTTTTTATAGAGGTGGTACTCCTTTGTTCAATATTTTTAAAATGTGGGACTTTTATAGAGGTTCGTCGAAGGAAAGTAAAAATATATACAAAAGAAAAATGAGAAATGTTTTTTTTTCTTTTATTTTTAAAGAAAGTTCCTAAGAACGGACCATGAAACACATACATTCATATATTTAAATCAAATAAACACAATTTCCTCACATCCATCATAGTAGGGCTAAAGATTTTTGATCACATAAAAAATAAAATAAAATGATTCGCATGCATAAAAGAAATTTGACAGAGTGATACATGGGTAGCTCAAATGAATATAACGATAGATCAACCTCAAATACTTTATATTCAGAAAAACTGGGATACAAAGTATTATCGAGATTGTTCCCAAAATAACTCTCTTGGAATTTCTAAAAAATATATAGTTCAATACATATTCTTTGAAATTTAAATGCGTTTGTCATAATTATTGGTATTGGGGATCCCGCAGACCATAAAAAAACTATGTATAAGAATGAATTTTATAGAAAGAAGAAAGTGGGAGGCGGACGACAACAAGACCTCGTAAGAAGAAAAACGAAATTATTAGTCTTCGGTTAAACCTTTCTATTTAAAGAGGTGGAGTAATTGGATGAAGAGATTGATAAATATAGAAAGATGCAATCAGTATGAACTTACTATGATGGTATATCATGTGTGTCACTTTCTCGTTGATGTCATTTTATGGATTTCATCGGCAGTTACAGGAACCATCTCAACCATCCTTTTCCCTTCCTCAATGTAGCTCCTCATTGGTGCCACGTTGATTTCATGATGAATTTTTATATTGAAGAGATCGCCTTCCAAGTCCCTTAGATCAATAGAAATATTCGGCAAAGCTTCTTCAATATCTTGATTTTTATCCAATAATCGACTAGCCATTTTTCCACATCATCTTCGCTATACTCAAAAATGCCATAGAATTTTTCAAACGATAACCCTTTAAAGATATCAACTTGTTCGTCAAAGGATTTCTTGTTTAAGAAAAATGAGTTGAGAATCAATTTGGGGTCTTGGACCTCATTGGTTCTCCCGAATAGGTCTATCTTAGTCAACCTTTTGAATAATTCTTCTCTTCTGGTTATGTCCTAGCTGCATGCTTCGACAATAATATTTAGGTTCTTAACCTTTTCCTTCTAGCATGTGTTTAGTTTTTTTATCCGGTTCGGAGAAGGGAGGTCCTCCTCTCTTCTTCTCAGCTTTGACATATTGGTAAATTTTAAACCAAAGGGTACAATCGCGGCGAGGTAAAAACTGTCTTCATTTTTCAAATCTGCCTATAAATATTCATGGAAGGTGTGTTCTCTTGTTCCAAAAGAGACCATGCTCTTTGACATATCCCAAGCCTCTGTAATTAATTCCGTTCTTTTCTTTATATTCTTCTCCACATAGCCACTGTGTGATGTGAGAATGCTTGTCGATCCTTTTAATTTTGTTGCAGGTGTGGTAGGCCTGATCATTGCTAAAGGACTAGCAAGTACTTGTAGAGGAATTAAACTTTTTCTCCAATTCTTTGATTCTTTCCTTTAACCTGACATTATCTTCTTCAAGGTATCCAATAGAATTATCTAGAGCATCTCCAGTTGCTCGGTGAATTTGGGAAATTTGGGAAGGTCGTATGTTCTATAGGTTAATCTCTGAATGATATTTCCCCTTTTTATTCTTTACATCTCTTTTCTCGATAACCAAATTTTTGGACTCGCTGTCAAAAATAACACTCTGAATTACAAAACAATCTTCTTCATCAAAGGTCTCGCTCTCAATTACTTCCATTTGAGGATTCTGGTGGGTAGTGTTCTCTAGCTAGATGACTTGGGGGAACACTTTTTTGATGTCAATTTCGAGTTCCATATCCTTCAAGGAGAGGTCGTGGATGTCGATTTCACCTCGAGGTCCCTTCTCTTCTTGCACAATGTTTTTTCTTTTCTTCCTCAAGGGAAGCTTGTGGGAACTTTCAATTTTTCTTGAAGAAGGGTTATTATCTCCACCTCTACTTGAAGAACTGTGGGTTACTTTCTTAATTTGTTGGGTCATTGGAGAACTTCTCTGAGATGTTGTACTCTTTGGAGTGATGGACGGGGATTGGGAACTCTTCTCACCCAAACATTTTCCTCTCTTCTTATATGATTCATTGGTGTTGAGTATCGTTTCGAGGTCACCAATGTCACGAGCGAGAGTGCGTGATACATTATCTTCATCTTCATTCAGAATAGCATTAATTAAAGAATTGTTGAAACCAACAACCAATAGATATTATACAAAAATTACACTAGGATCGGGCCCTTTTACTCGTTCAACATATTTTAGATTCAGGATGTGTAACTGGCCTGTGAATTCATCAATCTTGTTCATATTTTTAAAACTATTGCCCACCCTGGTAAACTAGAAGGAAACATAGCACACAGGGTGTACTGCGCAGTCTCACCTAAGATAGCTCTATGGGTGGCTACAATACTCAAGTGCTTGCAGCCCAAGAATGAGCGGAGATATGTTCTTGTACCTTGTAATCTTTATTTATTTAATCTAACATATGATTAAAGAAGTCATTAAATTCATGCATGTGGAGTATAAAATCTAACTATTTCTTTCACTCATTCATCTAGCAATTACTTCTAACAACAATATAGGTGCATACATTCAATGACACAACACAAGTTTAACCATGGTTCACCACCTCTGATGGACAAATGAGAGGGGGGGTGAATTAGTTGTTACTGTTCTTAAACAATTATACCCATTCTAAACTCTTCACAGAACACTCAATCACAATCACAATGATACAGGGAAGTAACCACTAGAATATTAAACATCAATCACACACATGAAATACACAGAGACAGATATTTCATGAGGAAACTCCTAAAGGGAAAAACCTCTTCTTCTTGATATGATAAGTAATATTTATTTTCTTTACATTATCATTCTTATGAGCACCAACTTATTGTGAGGCTACCACCTCTATCTTGCAAGTTGCAACTTGTTGAGAACACCAACTCTCTGGTTTTTCTAGCACCCACTAGAGGGAAGCACCAACTCCCTGAGTGTTCCAGCACCAACTAGATGGAAACACCAACCTGTATAACAGAGAACAATAGTTCTCCCTTGCACCACCCTGCCACCCTAGTTTTTTTGGCTATAACCAGATGGAAGCTACATCTCCTTGTTCTTCAAGCACCCACTTGAAACTCTAAGGACACCAATCCTCCCAAGCACCTACCTACCACCCTGAAATATAAATATTTTCCTTTTACAACTTGTCATAGTGATACAACATTTATCTATGGCTTACCAGTCACATCACTATTCAGCTACACAGCTTTTCTCTGCTCTGCCTGCATCAATGTCTCTCTGCTTGCATATTTATGAGCTTTCTGATCTTCTTCTCTGTCTATGCATGTGCACCTCAACTTTCTCTTCTTCTCTTATATATGCATCTTTGTTCCTCGCTTCTTCTTTTGTGCTTCAATTCCTGCACAACATGCTTCTACACGCATGCATCACACAGAATCGCATCCCCCATATCCTCTATGTTCTATGTTTTTATATTCTCTATGCACCTTTTGCATCCCTCGTGTGCAATTCCTCTGCATGCTCTTTACAGTCACTATTTTTCCCCAACAGGTTGTTCACCACAGCTCTACCTCACACCTGCATAGCTCCTCATCTGAATACCATTACTTGATAGTTATACATGCCTTTCTCACATCGATTCATCTCATGATCATCATCACAACTCTTCATATTCTCTGGCACTTATGTTTCCTGTGAGTTCATCATCAGTGGTCATTATGCTAAGATTCCCTAGCCTCTCTGGTAGTCAAGACTCTTTGTCTTCTCTGTCATTACCAAATCTATTCATCATCACTGGAAGTTATCCTGAGATTCCTTAGCTTATTTGGCAGTCAAGACTCTTCGTCTTCTCTATCGATCACCTTGAAGCCTCTTCAAATTATCTGTGCAGAAACAATCAGTGATTTCTCATAGTTCCCCAAAGAACCTTCACATCTTCATGCTCTTGGCACCTTTTCCCTTTCTGTCAAAAACTACACAGTGGGTGCTAGATCTTCTAGCTAAGCCCCTTCCTTTGATGTGACCACTGGTAGTGACCATTCACCTATCCAACAGGCACTTCAAGACTCGTGAACTTCGGGATCTTGGTATGAGACATCTCGACTCTCCCAAACCATGATAACCAAAATGGAGCTCAGATGGACTAGCTCTTTCCTTTCACATGACCACGAGTTGTGAGTTGCTTCCAAACTCCTGAAATGTGAAACTTCAAAATGTTTTGACATCACATCAACGACTGAGATCTCTCCCTCTGATTGATGGTTGCGATCAATATCGTGGACTCTGACTTCATATCAGACCAACGATCGAGATCCTTGGTGATCTAACAATCTAGGTCATTTCACAACATCGAATATCACGACTTCCTATGTCATATTCCTTTAACTCCTCCAATGTGCAATTCAACGAAATTCCAATCGCTCACCATGTCTCCTCTGTCTCTAATGGCCAGGATTGTTTCGCAACCTCGCATATCGTGAGTTCCCACAAATTGTGCCTTTGAATTCTCCAGTTTGTAATTCAATAAAATTCCAATCGCTCACCACGTGTCCTCTGGCTCCAACGATGATCCATATGGATATCGGTGGCCACCCAAATTTTCCAACTGGCTCAAAATAGTTTTCTGGCAATTTTGGCAATTTACTATTTTTAGTAGTTTTCAATTTCGGGGCCATTTTGAGGGCCTAAATGAAGGTTTTTTGAGATCGTCCCAACTCAATGATAGTTGAGGGCATGATCAAGGCCCCAAAATGAATCTCCTCAATGATACATTTCCAACAGGCTATCATACGACTAAAACAAAGATCGTATGCAAAAGTTACGACCCCGGGAAGTTAATGTACTAACTTACCCAAACGATGCCCACATGACTTTTGGCACTTCATCTCCTAGGGTTAGGTTTTTGGATGTCTAGGGATTTTTTATCATTCTTGTTTATGTTTAAATTACTAAGACAGCTGAGAGGGGGGGGGTGAATCAGTTGTTATTGTGCTTAAACTATTTTAAGTCTATTAATACATTCTTAATCTTTCTTCAAGTGATCATCAACATTATACAGCATATGGACAATAAAAGTAATGAGCATCAGTCACACATAAGGTATACATAGAGACA
>JZKD02S1990977.1:400694-429238 GCA_000966675.3 Picea glauca | reverse complement strand
TCCATTCAAGATAGCATTCATTCCCTTAGCATTAAAACTAAACTATAACTTATCATCCTTGGAGGCTAGCACAACAGGCTTTGTATATCTAGTCTCTACTACATCCCAAACATCAACACCCAAGGCCATTAATTATGTTCTCATTCTAATCTTCCAGAAGGCAAAATTTGTTCCGTCAAACAGAGGGGGGCTTAGAGGCTAAAGTCCCTTCATGACTTGTCATGTTTAATCTTACAGATCTACCTTTGAATAAAAGGAACCCGCTCTGATGACAATTGTTGAAACTACTAAGACAACTGAGAGGGGGGGGGTCAATCAGTTGTTATTGTGCTTAAACAATTTTAAGTCTATTAATACATTCTTAATATTTCTGCAAGTGATCATCAACATTATACAACATATGGACAATAAAAGTAATGAGAATCAGTCACACATAAGGTATACACAGAGACAGGTTTTCATGAGGAAACCCATAAAGGGAGAAAACCTATTCTTCTTCGAAATGATAGGCAGTCTTTTAAGTTCTGTACATCATCTATAATTGAGCACCAACTCAATGTGAGGTTGCTACCTCTATTTTACAAGATACAACTTGTTTGAGAGCACCAACTCTCTGGTTTCTCTAGCACCCACTAGAAGAAAGCACCAACTCCCCTAATGTTCCAGCACCAACTAGATGGAAGCACCAACTTCCAGTTACACAGGCTCCAACCTGTATAATAGAGAACACTTGTTATCCCTTGCACCACCCTGCCACCCTGGTTTCTCTGACTACAACCAGATGGAAGCTACAACTCCCTGTGTTCAAGCTCCCACTTGAACATATAAGGACAAAAGTCCTCCCTAGCACCTCCCAACCACCGTGGAATATAAATGAATAATTAAACAACCAACTACACAGATAAATCGATTCTTAACACTTCTTCTCTGTTCTGTAAATCTGGTCTTCTTCTAACTGTTCTGCAATTCTTCTCTTCCTTTGTTTGTTCTGCAATTCTACTCTACTTCAACTTGTTTTGTCATTCTGCTCTGCTTCAAGTCTATTCCTCATCTGTTACTCTTCTCTGAGTTTTATCTCACACTGCGCACATTTTCAGTCTCACACTACGCACATTTTCAGTCTCACACTGCGCATCCTGTGATTTTCCCTTTCTTACAGTTTAATTCATTTTTCGTCCAGAACGACCAACCGTGCATAGTCTGTATATTTTTCTTTATGCACCACACCCACAACATTTACACTTCACATCTTCTTAGGAAAAAGAAAACTGTCTAAGCAACTGAAACGCCAACCGATCAGGAATCATGAATTAGTTTTGCTAACTAGTTCGTAACTGATGAATTAACTATGAGAGAGAACAGTAACCCTCCGATCATATTCAAGTTTATCTGCACCATTGGATGAACTTTATTAATGTTGCCTTTAAATCAGGTTTCGGCATTTCGACATTCCTGTGGCCAAGTGTCTCGACACTTCATGTCGCGATCTCCAAAACTCCAATACAGAGCTTTTCTATGCTAGCTCCTTCCTCTATATGACCATGGCCATGACCAAGTGCTTATGCATAAAGTGCTTTTCGTAAATTCTCATTTCATGAATCTGGAGATGAGGCATCTTGACTCTCCAAGTCGCGATCCCCAAAACCTCGAAATGGAGCTTATCTGAACTGACTCCTTCCCTTCTCGTGACCACCGGCGATGACCATAGGCTATGTCAAAAGGCGCTTCATATTTCGCGATTTTATAAACTTCATAGAGTCTAATCGACGGTTGAGATCTCCATAGATCCAAGAGTCCATATCTTATTGCGACCTCGCATCTCACAAGTTTCCACACCATGCTCCGTTGACTCCAAGTTAGTGACTTGTCCTATGATTTGATGGTCCAGATCTGATCTTAATTCAATGGCTCAGATCATATTGCGATTTCGGCGTTCTTGTGGTTATGCTTTTTGCCTCTCCAAGTCATGATTCACAAAACTCCGAAAAGGAGTCGGATCAATGATCCATATCACATCTTGATCTGACGGCTGCGATTGAATCACGATTTCGCATATCGTGATTTCGGTGGTTATGTTTCTTGCCTCTCCAAGTCGCGATTCGCAAAACTCTGAAATGGCATGGGATCAACGGTCCATAATCTCAGTGAATCTATGGTCCATATCTCATCGTGAATTTGCATCTCACGATTCGTTCGATGGAGGTTCTTGTCACTCCAAGTTGTGATAGGTGAAACTCTGAAATGGAGCTTAGATCAACGGTCCACGATCTCGATGAATCTACGGTCCAGATCTTATCGTGAATTCGCATCTCGCGATTCCTTCGATGGAGGTTCTTGTCACTCCAAGTCGCAATATGCGAAACTCCAAAATGGAACTTAGATCAATGGTCCACCTCTTTTGGTGTATTGATGGTCAGGATCTTTTCATGATTTCGCAAGTCTTCATTGTATCTGCATCCGGATTTCGAGATTTCACGAACTCGCTTCACCTTACACTTTTAAAGATCGTGCAGATTATCCTGGATCCTACGATGGTCGATCCTTGTGCTCGGATCTAACACCCGAGATCTATCCTCCATATCTGTGCGCTCTTCTTGTCTACATTGAGATCTGACAGTCATCGAGAATTTTGAATTGTTGATCCAACGATCACTGTAGCTGCTCCTCCCCCATTATCACTGCGCTATTGATCATGCTGATCTTTTCCATCGCTATTCTTGCTAATAATCCTCTGCACTATCTCTTATGAGCTTATTCGAATCTTCTCTGCAGCGCCTTCTCATAATGCCCATCTATTACATACTTTCTGTACTCATGCCATCTTCATTGTTGTACTTGCCATCAATGACAAGGATTCGCTGTTTGTTAAATATTTGATAACAATTTATTATAAAAGGCCTTGAGATCCTCATTGTAATCATCTTCTTGTGAATGAGCATAGCCGTCACATCTCTTATTAGAGATAAGCTACCACCATTCCAGCAAGCTTGTTTCTGTTGCATTTTACAGTTTGAACTTATTTCATTATTGAATAGAAAACAAGTTTATTGTATCTCTGTTATTTTGTGTTAAGAATATGTTAATAATCTATATTCATTTCATTATGCTCAAAAAATCCGAATCAAATGTTGGGTGAAAACATAGTTGTCGATAATTTCTATCTTCAGGATGGGTTATTGTGTCGTTTGGGCCATATCTGTGTTCCATAAAGCAAGCGAGTGAAGCTGATATGGGAATCCCACTACAGTCAAGTGGCAGGACACTTCGGCTTCGAAAATATAGTGGCAATGCTATAGAAACATTTCTACTGGCCAAAACTTCAACAAGAGGTCAACAAGTATATTAGGTCCTACACTACCTGCACCATTGCCAAACCAACCACTAAGAAACAAGGCTTGTACACCCCTCTTCCTACTCCTGATAGGCCATGGGAATCCATCTCAATGGACTACATGTCACGACTCCCATCCACCAAGTGGGGAAACGACTGTGTTTTTGTGGTTGTTGATTTCTTTTCTAAGATGGTGATTCGAGTTGCCTGCAAGAAGAGCGTCACAGCAAAGGCCACTACCAAGCTCTTCTTTGAATGGGTCTGGGTGCATTTTTGAATCCC
Organism: Picea glauca; assembly: GCA_000966675.3. Lineage (NCBI taxonomy): Eukaryota > Viridiplantae > Streptophyta > Pinopsida > Pinales > Pinaceae > Picea > Picea glauca. The sequence goes on along the minus strand of JZKD02S1990977.1, from coordinate 425,625 downwards.
ACAAACCATTGTCTCATATAGGGACAGTCGATTTATAAGCACATTCTGGTCGAGCCTCTGGTCACTACTGGACACCAAGATAACCAAATCCATAGCCTTCCACCCCCAGAAAGATGGTAGAACTGAGGTCATAAATAGAATGGTTGTGCATATCCTTCGCATGTATAATTCAAAGCACCCTCACACATGGTATGAGAGACTTCCCTATGTCCAACATAGCTACAACTGATCCCTTCATAGCTCAACCAACCATAGATCAATGCATTAAGCTCGAGGATAACTGACATTTTTTCCCCTTTACCATAAACCAATAGATATGGAGACATCCCAATGCTATCCTTTGGGGTTGTTTTTCTTTCCCATAATTCTTTTGTCAGCTTCATATGCCAATTCCTCTATTTTCTATCAACAGTTTTCTTTAGTATCTTCACAAGTGTTTTGTTCGTGTATTCAACAAGGCCATTTCCTTGTGGAGAATAATTCGATGATTGACCCATGATAATCCCATACTGTCTACAAAAATCTGTGAACTTTGACCCAATGAAGATCGAACCATTATCTGTGATAAATATTTCGGGGACACCAAATCTTAACATAATGTTGTCCTTGAGGAATTTAATCAATTCTTCAGCATAAAACTTATTTAGCGCCACCCCTTCTGTCCATTTTGTGAAATAATCGGTAGCTGTCAGAATGCACATATGCCCCTTGCTAGATTTTGGATTAATCATCCCAACGACATCAAGTCCCCACTGGGAAAATGGTTGTTCTACCACAATCGGTTGCAAAGGCATCATAACTTTCTTCATTTTTCCTAAAAACTACTGACATCATAGACACCTCCTTATTGCAACATATGAATCCCTGAAGATTGATGACCAGTAAAATGTCGCTCTGATTATTTTTTGGTGGTTGTAGTAGGTGAAAATTGTCCACCACATATTCCCTCATGGAATTCTTTGATCAATCCTTGCGATTGATCTTTATTGATGCATCTTAGCAGTGTACCATCAAAATTCCTTCTAAAAATTATGTCAGCAATCAACATGTATTGGTTCACCTTCATCTTGAGTGTCCTTCACTTATTGGGATTCATTGTGACAGGGAATTACATGAACCTTAAGTAGAATATGATATCTCCGTACCATTCTGAATCAACTAATGGCTCTCTGACTGAGATTGAAATTGTCCCATCGACCGAGTCTCCATTCACAATGAGATTGCATAAACCTTTTACTTTGATTTCCTTTAAAGGATTAATCTCGATATCATATTCTTGAATTTTTTTCTAGCCAGTTAGCCCATTTCTATTCTCTCAATTGTTGATTTAGAAGCATCTTGATTGGTGAAGAGGGAACATAAGTTATAACATGGGAATTTAATATATACGTCCGAAAGTGTGCTACAACTTTTACAAGAGAAAAATCTTCCTTCTCGAGTTTTGAATACCTTAACTCATAGTTGTGTAGGGTTTTTCTCATAAAAATTATCGAGAGTTCTTCTCTGTTGCTATTTTTCTGAGTAAGGACAGATGTAATGACTGCCTCTATAGTAAATGAATAGATAATAAAATCTCTCTGGAAGTTTGGACTAATGAGGATGAGAGAAATGGTGATTGACCCTTTGATATCATTGAACTCTTCCTGATTATCTGTTGTCCATTCGAATCTCTACTCCTTTTTCAACAACAAATTGATAATCTTTATGATGCTTGCGTAATCAGGGACAAATCTTCAAACAAAATTGATTTTCCCAAAGAATGACTGGAATACATTCTTATATGTAGGGGGGTTGAGATCATTAATTTCTTTAAATCTTTCTGGATCTATGTAAATCCCTTCCTTGCATACAATATGGCCCAACAACTTTCCTTGAGTCATAGGGAACAAGTATTTCTTTGGGTTCAGAGAAATGTTGTATAATCTACATATTTCAAAAACCTTTCTTAAATTATGGATGAGATCCTCCCTTTTGTTTGAATGCAATACCAATTCATATTGATAGTCTTCCATAAACTTTTCAATCAATCCGTTGAACACATGATCCATAGCCTTTTTGACGTGGCTCCAACATTCTTCAAACTGAAGGGCATTCTAGCATATGCATATGTCTCACATGGTGTGATAAATTTTGGCTTTTCTCTATCTTTCTCAACTATTAAAACCTGATTATATCAATAGAAACCATCCAACATCGACATGCAGGCCAATCCAGTAACTTGCTATAGCAGAAAATCCATGTTGGGCAATGGAAAAAAAAAATTTATGCTTTCTTTGTTAATATCTCTGAAGTCAACGCACATTTGTATTTCCTCGGTATTCTTCCTTACAATCACTGTATTTGAAAGATAGTCTTAATTTCTGATGGGATAAATTATCCCTTCCTTCTTCAACTTCTCCAAGTCGATTTTTACCAAAGGTTTTAGGTGGGATTCATCATTCTTATATTTTGTTCCACTGGTTTAGCTTCTTCCCTCAAAGGAATGATATGCTAGAATATTGTTTTATCATATGCCTTCAAATAATTATAGGTCCAAGAGAACACATCAATATATTCTTTGAATAAGGACACATATTGATCAGCCTCTTCGGTAATGCAATCAACTCCCAAGTTGACATATTTCGGGGACCGGTCCATTCCAATATTGACTTTTCTTATTTCTTGCACCTTTCAAACTGAAACTTTTTCAAGAAGATTATTGGCATGATCATCTTTTGTAAACAAAGATTCAAATTGTATATAGTCTTTTGGGATGACAATCGAGCTATCATCTTCTTCATCATCATTGTTTAACAACTTTTTTTTCCAATTGTTCATCATTCTCAAATACTTGTAAGTACTCAATATTATTGGGCATGGATGGACGAAAAGATATTTCTACCTGGAAAGATGTTTTTCTTAGGACATCGTCTTAGTTTGATAATGAGGCCTCCAAGTCTAGTGAATCAACCTTTTGATTCTTGTCCCTTATAATTAAAGTGATGTTGAAAGAGATGAAAGATCCCATCAGTTCATTAACTCTTTTGAAATACAACTTAAGTATTTCCTTTTTGATTTTGTACTTTTCGGTAACATGATTGATGACCAACTATGAATCTCCAGTCTCAGTGAGATGTTCTATTTTCATTCCTTGTGCGAGGATCATCCCCTGGATCAAATCTTCATATTCTACTTCATTATTCATGCATGGGAACTACAGTCTTACAGCATGTGGATGCATCATCTTACTTAGACTCATGAGAACAATTCCAACTCTATTTCAAGATTTATAACAAGCTCCATCGAATGAAATTCTCCAGTAGCCTTCAAACAAATATTCTGGGCCTTCCAAGCCTTGAACGCATTCTAGGATTTCATTATGCTCCATGTCAAAGATAGCATAGTTTCCAATCCTGACATATATACAATCTTCCATAAATTCATTATCCTTCTTCTTGAAGGAGAAAGGTTTTTTAGGTTCACGAGGTACTTTAATCATTTCTCCTTCCTTGCCTGATAGCATCATATAAATTTCATCGTTCATTATATATCCACCGATCATGGAGGTCCAATATCTTCCCAGCACAACCCCATATTCTAGAGGTGGGTCTACCAAAACAATATTAAAAAATGTGATGATATGGGGGGCTTTTTTAATCCAAGCATAAAAATCCTTGATTGCTCTCTACGCCGACACTTTTCTAGAGTCAATCGAATATATTCTCTCATCAGTTTCATAATACTTAGTGCATCTCATGCCAAATGCTTATATGATCACAAGTTGAATTATATTATTTTTCACGCTCGTGTCAACTAAACAGTTATGTAATGCAACATCTTGATTTTCAATTGAAATGTAGAAGGGCAGAATTTTACCTATCATCTAGGCATTCGACGGGCTCTAGCTATGTTTTTTAGTTGTAACGACAACTTCAGTTCTTTCTAATGGATCATCCAACAACTTCAAGATGTTCTGACTCTTCTAAGGAATATTTACCACTTCCATAAAAGGCAAAGTTATCCTCAACTTACTTAAGTCATACACGACATTATATGTCATTTGATTGGAACTTGATGCCATGTGTTTCCTTTTGGTTCCATATGTCACTTTCTCATTTGATACTTTTTCATTTTCTTTTTCCTTTTTCTTTTTCTTTGTCAGAGTCTCCTTTATTCTTTGGTCTATTTACAAACCCTCTTGTCTAGGTGACATTTTCTTGCGAGTTAGGATCGTTGTCTCCCTCTCACAATATACACACATGGATGCCTCGCATCCATCCATCTACATTGTCTCAGAACTTTCATCAGGTAAGTAATAAACTTCTTTGTCAATCAATTGCTTGTCATAGACATCATCCAAAACAACCGCGTTTGGAGTAGGTTGTCTGGGAGCTCTTAGTCTTTGTGGGTCATCAGTATTCTTGAACCTGACTCTGTTTTCAAGGGGAGGGTTCCTCCTTTGTTCGAAAATCGACATTCTTGGGTTTGGCATGTAATTATCTCCCCTTCTGAGTCTGGTTATTTTTATTCATCTGTGCAATTTCAATTCTTTTCTTTTTTTCCTACACCTCCACAGGATCAACTTTTATGTCACGTATGGTTCCTTTAAAAAATATTCCCCCGGTCCTTTGATTCCGAGCCACCCAAGGTTTGAATTATTCATTATTTCTCGAGCTGGAAGCTCCGTGATTATCAATATTAAATCTTCCCATCTATCTTTGTACTCTTCCTAGTATAATGTCGGGGTCGACACCCATTTCAATCATAATTTCTTCCATCTCAATGGACTTAGTCATTGCTTCCTCCAAATTATCCATTTGATATGTTCTGATGGCATATTTTACATTCCGAGGATTTGCATTCTTATAACAACCGAGAATGACCAGGTCATTTGGTATTTTGTCTTTTGGGATTATACTCTGAAAGGTCTTATTGAACCTGAGATTAAAATCTGGTATCCTTTTGTTCTTCTTCAACCGAATCTAGGTGAAGTTTGTGAGGAGGGTATGGTAGGAAATTGGAGGGGAAAACATTGTTAGGAACATAGCTTCGAGGTCATTAAACGAGCGAATAGATCTAGTAGGAAACATTTATACCATTCATAAGCTCTTTTTGATAAAGTTTACAAAAACAACCTCACCATGACATCATCATATTCAACTCGATGAAAGTCACAAACGTCAAGAAATAAGTGCAGATGCCTCTTTGCATTTATTGTCCCTTCTCCAAAAAATTCCTTTAAGGTGCCCTTAGGGAGAACATGGAGCTCATGTTGTTCACCTATGAGATTAACAAGGGAATAGCTTACCCTCCTTCTATTTCCAAACCCTAGGATTCCTTGGTTTCTTGCAACATCTCCTTCACTTCCTTGTCTCTCCTCATGATGCTCATTTCGGGGTTGTTCGTCTCTCACTGCCATTTCTGAGAAGGTTTCAGTATTAGACATTTCACTTCTAATGACATAGAGTTACTTACTTCTACTCCTGGTAATGGGTCCCTTGTATTCGTCCATCTTCAATATTGACCTTGTTCTTGTGCTTCTCTAGCTAATCTTTGATTTCTTCAATCTTGTTGTTCTTCTCTTCTCTGTCTTTAGAGGATTTCTCTCTCTTCTTCTTGGACTAAGATCGTCCAGGACCCTTCTAATTTTTCTCAAGTATGGGTTGTTGATATTACCATATTATACAACTGGTGTAAAATGCTTCATTGATTATTCAATCCAACTTCTAATTTGGGTTGATTACCCGGGGGTAAAGAAATATATTATTTCAAAAACGTTGGGCCAGGTTCCAAATTTTCAGTTCATGTCCTCAGTATGGTCGCCAAAACTTTTGACGCTTCAATCCATTAGGACCGAAATGACAACCTCATGAGGATACAAATCCCCCTATGTTTTTATAGAGGTGGTACTCCTCTGTTCGATATTTTTAAAATGTGGGACTTTTATAGAAGTTCGTCAAAGGAAAGTAAAAATATATACAAAAGAAAAACAAAAATGTTTTTTTTTTTAATTTTATTTTTAAAGAAAGTTCCTGAGAATGGACCATGAAACACATACATTCATATATTTAAATCAAATAAACACAATTTTCTCACATCCATCATAGTAGGGCTAAAGATTTCTGATCACATAAAAAATAAAAGAAAATGATCTGCATGCATAAGAGAAATTTGACAGAGTGATACATGGGCAGCTCAAATGAATATAACAATAGATCAACCTCAAATACTTTATATTCAGAAAAACTGGGATCCAAAGTACAGTTGAGATTGTTCCCAAAATAGCTCTCTTGGAGTTTCTAAAAAATATATAGTTCAATACATATTCTCTGAAATTTAAATGTGTTTATCATAACTGGTATTGGGGATCCTGCAGACCATAAAAAAACTATGTATAAGAATGAATTTTATAGAAAGAAGAAAGTGGGTGGTAGAAAACAACAAGACCTCGTAAGAAGAAAAAGGAAATTATCAGTCTTCGGTTAAATCTTTCTATTTAAAGAGGTGGACTAACTGGATGAAGAGCTTGATAAAGACAGAAAGATGCAATCAGTATGAACTTACTATGATGGTATATCATGTGTGTCACTTTCTCTCTGATGTCATTTTATGGCTTTCATCGGCAGTTACAGGAACCATCTCAACCATCCTTTTCCCTTCATCAGTAAGTTTTTTGACAACCCTTTTAAACCACTCCTCAATGTAGCTCCTCATTGGCGCCACGTTGATTTCATGCCGAATTTTTATATTGAAGAGACCGCCTTCCAAGTCCCTTAGATCAATAGAAATATTCCACAAAACCTCTTCAATATCTTGATTTTTTATCCAATAATCGACTAGCCAGTTTTCCACATCATCTTCGCTATACTCAAAAATGCCATAGAATTTTTCAAATGATAACCCTTTAAAGATATCAACTTGTTCGTCAAAGGCTTTCTTGTTTAAGAAAAATGAGTTGAGAATCAATTTGGGGTCTTGGACCTCATTGGTTCTCCCGGCTAGGTCTATCTTAGTCAACCTTTTGAATAATTCTTCTCTTCTAGTTATGTCCTAGCTGCATGCTTGGACAGTAATATTTAGGTTCTTAACCTTTTCCTTCCAGCATGTGTTTATTTTTTTTATCCAGTTCAGAGAAGGGAAATGCTCCTCTCTTCTTCTCAACTCTGTCATATTGGTAAATTTTAAACAAAAGGGTACAACCAGGTCGAGGTAAAAACCTTCTTCATTTTTCAAATCTGCCTATAAATATTCATGGAAGGTGTGTGCTCTTGTTCCAAAAGAGACCATGCTCTTTGACATATCCTAAGCCTCTGTAATTAATTCCAATATTTTTTTGATATTCTTCTCCACATAGCCCCTGTGTGATGTGAGAAGGCTTGTCGATCCTTTTAATTTTGTTGCAGGTGTGGTAGGCCTGATCATTGCTAAAGGACTAGCAAGTACTCGAAGAGGAATTAAACTTTTCTCCAATTATTTGATTCTTTCCTTTAACCTGACATTATCTTATTCAAGGTATCCAATAGAATTATCTAGAGCATCTCCAATTGCTCGGTGAATTTCGGAAATTTGGGAAGGTCGTAGGTTCTATAGGTTAATCTCTTAACAATATTTCCCCTTTTTATTCTTTACATCTCTTTTCTCGATAACCAAATTTTTGGACTCGCTATCAAAAATAACACTCTGAATTACAAAAGAATCTTCTTCATCGAAGGTCTCACTCTCAATTACTTCCATTTGAGGATTCTGGTGAGCAGTGTTCTCTAGCTGGATGACTTGGGGGAACACTTTTTCGATGTCAATTTCAGGTTCCATATGCTTCAAGGAAAGGTCGTGGATGTTTCTTTCACCTCGACGTCCATTCTCTTCTTGCACAATGTTTTTTCTTTTCTTCCTCAAGGGAAGCTTGTGGGAACTTTCAATTTTTCCTGAAGGAGGGTTATTATCTCCACCTCTACTTGAAGAACTGTGGGTTACTTTTTAATTTGTTGGTTCATTGGAGCACTTCTTTGAGATGTTGTACTCTTTGGAGTGACGGTCGAGGATTGTGAACTCTTCTCACTCGAACCTTTTCTTCTCTTCTTATATGACTCATTGGTGTTGAGTATTGTTTCAAGGTCACCAATATCACAAGCGGGAGTGTGTGACACATTATCTTCGTCTTCATTCAGAATAGCATTAATCAAAGAATTGTTGAAACCAATAACCAATAAATATTCTACAAAAATTACACTAGGGTCGAACCCTTTTACTCATTCAACATATTTTAGATTCAGGATGTGTAACTGGCCTACGAATTCATCAATCGTGTTCATATTTCTAAAACTATCACCCACCCTGGTAAACCAGAAGGAAACATAGCACATAGGGTGTACTGCGCAGTCTCACCTAAGATATCTCTATGGGTGGCTGCAATATTTAGGTGCTTGTAGTTTGGGAATGAGTGGAGATATGTGGTTGTACCTTGTAATCTTTATTTATTTAATCTAACATTTGATTAAAGAAGTCATTAAATTCATGCATGTGGAGTATAAAATGTAACTATTTATTTCACTTATTCATCTAGCAATTACTTCTAACAACAATACAGGTGCATACATTCAATGACACAACACAAGTTTAACCATGGTTCACCACCTCTGTTGGACAAATGAGAGGGGGGGTGAATTAGTTTTTACTGTTCTTAAACAATTATACCCATCTTAAACTCTTCACAGAACACTCAATCACAATCACAATGATACAGGGAAGTAACCACTAGAATATTAAACATCAATCACACACATGAAATACACAGAGACAGATATTTCCTGAGGAAACCCCTAAAGGGAAAAACCTCTTATTCTTGATATGATAAGTAATATTTATTTTCTTTACATTATCATTCTTATGAGCACCAACTCATTGTGAGGCTACCACCTCTGTCTTGCAAGTTGCAACTTGTTGAGAGCACCAAATCTCTGGTTTCTCTAGCACCCACTAGAAGGAAGCACCAACTCCCTGAGTGTTCCAACACCAACTGGATGGAAACACCAACTTCTATTCACACAGGCACCAACTTGTATAACAAAGAACAATAGTTCTCCCTTGAACCACCCTGCCACCCTAGTTTTCCTGGTTGTAACTAGATGGAAGCTACAACTCCCTATTCTTTAAGCACCCACTTGAAACTCTGAGGACACCAATCCTCCCAAGCACCTCCCTACCAGCCTGAAATATAAATCTTTTCCTTTTACAACTTGTCACAATGATACAACATTTATCTATGGCTTACTAGTCACATCATTGTTCATCTAGACTACTCTGCCTGCATCAGTGTCTCTCTGCTCGCATATTTTTGAGCTTTATGATCTTCTTCTCTGTCTCTACATGCACCTTGACTTTCTCTTCTTCTCTTATATATGTATCTGTGTTCCTCGCTTCTTCTTCTGCACTTCAACTCCTACACAACATGCTTCTACACACATGCATCACACAGAATCGCATCCCCCATATCCTCTATGTTCTATGTTTTCATATTCTCTATGCACCTTCTGCATCCCTCGTGCACAATTCCTCAGCATGCTCTTTACAGTCACTATTTTTCCCCAACAGGTTGTTCACCGCAGCTCTACCTCACACATGCATAGATCCTCATATGAATACCATTACTTCATAGTTATACGTTCCTTTCTCACATCGATTCATCTCTTGATCATCAACAAAACTCTTCATCTTCTCTGGCACTTATGTTTCCTGTGAGTTCATCATCAGTGATCGTTATCCTGAGATTCCCTAGCCTCTCTAGCAATCAAGACTCTTTGTCTTCTCTATCATTACTGAATCTCTTCATCATCACTGGAAGTTATCCTGAGATTCCTTGGCTTATCTGGCAGTCAAGACTCTTTGTCTTCTCTATCGATCACCTTGAAGCCTCTTCAAATTATCTGTGCAGAAACAATCAATGATTTATGGCAATTCCCTAGAGAACCTTCACGCCCTCATGCTCTTGGTGCTTTTTCCCAATCTGTGAAAAATTACACAGTGGGTGATAGATATTCTAGCTAAGCCCCTTCCTTTGACGTGACCATTGGCAGTGACCACTCACCTATCCAACAGGTGCTTCAAAACTCGCGAACTTGGGGATCCTCGTATGAGACATCTCAACTCTCCCAAGCCATGATAACCGAAATGGAGCTTAGATGGACTAGCTCCTTCCTCTCACATGACCAAGAGCTGTGAGTTGCTTCCAAACTCTCGAAACATGAAACTTTGAAATGTTTTGATATCACATCAACGACCGAGATCTCTCCCTCTGATCGATGGTTGCGATCAATATCGTGGACTCTGACTTCATATCAGATTAACGGTCAAGATCCTTTGTGATCTGACGATACAGATCATTTCGTGACTTCGAATATCGTGAGATCCTATTTCATATTCCTTTAAATCCTCCAATGTGTAATTCAACGAAATTCCAATCGCTCACCACGTGTCCTCTGGCTCTAATGGCTAGGATTGTTTCACGACCTCGTGTATCGCAAGTTCCCACAACTTGCACCTTTGACTTCTCCAGCTTGTGAGTCAACAAAATTCCAATCACTTTCCACATTTCATCTAGCTTCAACGATGATCCATATCGATATCGATGGCCACCCACCTTTTCCAACTGGCTCAAAACAGTTTTCTGGCAATTTTGGCAATTTACTATTTTTAGCAGTTTTCACTTTCGGGGTGGGCCTAAATGAATGTTTTTCGGGATCGTCCCAACTCAATTATAGTTGAGGGAATTATCAAGTCCTCAAAATGAATCTCCTCGATGATACCTTTCCAACGGGCTATCATACACCTAAAACAAATATCGTATGCAAAAGTTACGACCCCGAAGAGTTAATGTACTAACTTACCCAAACGATGCCCACATGACTTTTGGCACTTCATCTCCTAGGGTTAGGTTTTTGGATGTCTAGGGTTTTTTTGGCATTCCTGTTTATTGTAAAAGGCCTTGAGATCCTCATTGTAATCATGTTCTTGTAAATGAGCGCAGCAATCACAACTCTTCTTAGAGATAAGCCACGACCATTCCAGCAAGCTTGTTTTTGCTGCATTTTACAGTTTGAACTTATTTTATTATTGAATAGAAAACTAGTTTATTGTATCTCTATTATTTGTGTTAAGAATATGTCAATAATCTGTATTCGTTTTATTCTGCTCAAAAAATTCGAATCAAATGTTGGGTGCAAACATAGTTGTCGATAATTTCTATCTTCAGGGTGGGTTGTTGTGTCGTTTGGGCCATATCTGTGTTCCATAAAGAAAGAGAGTGAAGCTGATCTAGGAAGCCCACTACAGTCATGTGGCAGGACACTTTGGCATCAAAAATATAGTGGTGATTCTACAGAAACATTTCTACTGGCCGAAACTTCGACAAGAGGTCAGAAAGTATATTAGGTCCTGCACTAGCTGCATTATTGCCAAACCAACCACTAAGAAACAGGGCCTGTACACCCCTCTTCCTACTCCTGAAAAGCCATGGGAATCCATATAAATGGACTACATTTCATGACTCCCATCCACAAAGTGGGGAAATGACTGTGTTTTTGTGGTTGTTGATCGCTTTTCTAAGATGGCGATTCTGGTTGCCCGCAAGAAGAGCATCATAGCAAAGGCCACTGCCAAGCTCTTCTTTGAATGGGTCTGGGTACATTTTGGACTCGCACAAACCATTGTCTCATATAGAGACATTCGATTTATCAACACATTCTAGTCGAGCCTCTGGTCACTACTGGACACCAAGCTAACCAAATCCATGGCCTTCCACCCCCAAACAAATGGCCAAACCGAGGTCGTAAATCTAATGGTTGTGCATATCCTTCGCATGTATAATTCAAAGAACCCTCTCACATGGTATGAGAGACTTCTCTATGTCCAACATAGCTACAACTGAGCCCTGCATAGCTCAACCAACCACAACCCCTTTCAGGTGGGGTTGGGATTCCAACCACTGGTTCCCATAGATGTTTCACTTCCCCTTGCGGTCACCTCAATCGACTCATCTCCTGTTCCAACCAAAGATGAAAAATCCACTTGGTTCATTGGGTGGATCCAACACATTCACCAACAAGTTTAGGATATCCTACAGAAGTCCAATGACAAGTACAAACAACTCCATGATCAACATCAGGTACCACATAAGTTTCAGGTGGGAGACAAAGTTTGGTTGCACTTGCAGAAATAATGCCTTACAGGACTCAATCGGAAGCTTCGCCCACTCCGTTATGTGTCGTACACCATCACCAAGGACATGGGGGATAATTCTTTTGAGCTCAACATTCCTCCTTTCCTTGGCCTGCACCCAGTGTTCAACATGGATCTCCTTCGCCCTTATTTCCCACCATTATTGGACACCTCAGACATAGCAGAACAACTGAAACCAATAGAGGTAAACCCCGAATGAATCCAACCAGGAATCCAATGATCATATTGTGGACACATAGATCAAGGGAACTTGACAGCAAAGGATCCATCTTTACCGAGTCATCAAAGCAGGGTAGCCCCTGCACCAAGGCAAGTGGCTCACCCTGGGCCAAATTCAACAGAAATTTTCTCATCTGATGGGGGAAATCAATGCAATGGAGACCATTTCTTCCTAAGGAGGAAGGATTGATCCACATGAATATCATTGGCCACCCACCTTTTCCAACTAGCTCAAAATAGTTTTCTGGCAATTTTGGCAATTTACTATTTTTAACAATTTTCACTTCCGGGGCCATTTTGAGGGCCTAAATGAAGGTTTTTTCAAGATTGTCCCAACTCAATGATATCCAAATTCATTATTGAGGCCCCAAAATGAATATCCTCGATGATACCTTTCCAACGGGCTATCATATGCCTAAAATGGAGATCGTATGCAAAAGCTACAACCCCCAGAAGTTAATGTACTAACTTAATTACCCAAACAGGGCCCACATGACTTTTGGCGCTTCATATCCTAGGGTTAGGTTTTTGGATGTCTAGAATTTTTTTGGCATTCCTATTTACTGTAAAAGTCCTTGAGAGCCTCATTGTAATAATCTTCTTGCAAATGAGTGCAACCATCACATCTTTTCTCAGAGATAAGCCGCCACCATTCCAACAAGCTTGTTTCTGCTGCATTTTACAGTTTCAAATTATTTCATTATTGAATAGAAAACTAGTTTTACTGTATCCCTATTATTTTGTGTTAAGAATATGTTAATAATCTATATTCATTTCATTTTTCTCATAAAATTTGGATCAAACGACCAGGAGTTTTTCGCGACCTCATGTATCACGGGTTCCTAGAACTTGCAGCTTTGACTTCTCTAGTTTGCGAGTCAGTGAAATCTCAATCTCTCACCACATGTCCTCTGGCTCCGATGGATAAGATCATTTCGCAACCTTGCATATCTTGAGTTCGAGGGTTTAGAGAACCTTCTTCCTTTGACCTGTCAGTCAGGGAAATGTTGATATTTCACCACGTGTCATCTCTAACGATGGACGGTTCTGATGACTTCAAAACTTGTATCGTGCACTTTCCTTAGGATCCAACAGTTGTTGGTATATGCACTCAAATCTAATGGTTGATATCTGATCTCCTCATCTGTGCTTCCTCTAGTCACTAGATTCTGATCCGACGACCACTTTCACTCCTCCTTATGAGATTACGCTTCCTCCCAACCTGGAAGAATGACTAAATGTCAAAGGCCTCGACCTTTGAACCTTCTGTGAGTCCTTCTCTTGGACCTCGGCTACACTTTTGGAAAGCACAAAGCATAAAGATTGATGGATTTATGATCTTTGTTGTTTCCACATACTTTTCTCTCCTTGCTTGTTTGCCATCGATGCACACTCACACTATTCCTCCTGAGCTTCTCGAGCTTGCTCTTCTGTGTCTTCGTTTCTATTCTTTCCATTCACACTCTACCTGTAAACCTGTCAACATCATTCTGGAAACATCGTTGTTTATCCTTCCATCGACGTTGGATCATCAGTATTGTTCTTGCCATCAATGACAAGCATACTCTACCTTCTGTCTATAAACATGCCAACAATATCCCCCTTTGCCATTAATGGAAACCCTGATCGGTTGCACTGTCCTACTGATATATCCATCTGTATAATCCATATCTCTCCTTTTCTCCCCCTTTGACATCAATGTCAAAGAAAACATGCTCCCCCTAAGTTGTTGCAGTATTTTTCAGAGGTATCAGATATTCAACCAACATAAACTCCCCCTGACAGGATGGACTCTCTTAACTTGATAACAGGGTCACACCCAACTTCTAGTGTAGATACTCAAATTGATCTTGTGCAAGCGATTTAGTGAAAATATCAACAATATGATGTTTGGATGGGATGTAATGTGAAAAAACCACAGAGTTGGTTACCTTTTCCCTCAATAAGTGATACTTGATGGGTAAATGCTTTGACTTGGAGAGAAAGAAAAGATTCTTTGACACACTAATTACATTGGTATTATCATAATGGATTGGGATCGGTGCAGTATAATTTACCTCCAAGTATGCAAGTGTCTGAATCATCCACAACACTTGGGTACATAAAGTGGCAGCTGCAATGTATTCAGCTTCTGTAGTTGATAAGGAAATGGAACCTTGCTTCTTGCTCAACCATGATACAAGGGAATCTCCTAACAATAATGCACCTCCACTCGTGCTTTTCCTTTCATCTACGCAGTTAGCCCAATAAGCATATGAATAGACTAATAGTTGAAAATTCTGATTCCTAGGATACCATAGTCCATAGTCCATTGTTCCTTTCAAGTATCTGAATATTCTTTTGACAACTAGAAAATGACTCTATTTAGGTGCGGATTGATACCTTCCTACCAGTCTAAAAACATGCATTATGTCTAGATGGGATGTTGTGAAGTACAATAGGTTGCCTATCATAGACTTATATGAACTATGATCAACATTAGGTGAGTCATCATCCTTGATTAACTTACATCCAATGACCATAGGTGTTCTCATAGGTTTAGAATCTTCCATTTGAAACCTTTTCAACATTTCTCTTAGATATTTTTCTTGAGAAAGAAATATTCCTTCAGACTTATGAGTAATTTGTAGGCCAAGAAAAAATGACAGTTTCCCTATCATAGACATTTCAAATTCAGACTGCATGGAATAAGAAAACCATTTTACCAGTGAATCATTATTACTACCGAAGATGATATCATCTACATAGACCAACACAATGAGAAAATCATTACCCTCTATTTTGATATATAGATTGTTGTCAATTGTTCCTCTCTTGAACCCTTTGTCCTGTAGATATGTATCCAATTTGTGATACTAGGCACGAGGAGCTTGTTTCAACCCATATAAGGATTTTTTCATCTTGTGGACAAAGTTAGGGTTATCTAACAGTGGGAACCCCTCTGGTTGCTCCATATAGACTTATTCTTTTAGATCTCCATTTAGAAAAGATGACTTGACATCCATTTGATAGACTTTAAAATTACTATGACAAGCATAGGCAAGAAACATTCTAATAGCTTCTAATCTTTCTACAGGAGAAAATGTTTTATCAAAGTCCAGTCCTTCTATTTGAGCATATCCTTTGTAGACCAATATAGCTTTATTTCTTACAATATTTCTTTTCTCATTCATCTTATTTTTGTAGACCCATTTTGATCCTATTAATTTTTTATCTGTTGTCCTAGGAAGGAGTTCCCAAGTGTCATTCTTCTCAATCTGGTCCAGTTCCTCATTCATTGATTTTAACCAATTTACATCTTTACTAGCCTCATTGAAGTTATTGGGTTCCACCATGGATATGAAGGCTATATGTGATTGCTCAGTTTTTTTTATTATCCTTCTCTTGGTTTGTACACCTTTGTCTTTTTCACAAATTATCTGACTTGCAGGATGATTCTTTTGACTAATTCTAGAGGAAGAATGTGATGTTTTCTATTCATTTGAGTTTGCCTGAGTATTTTCATATTCATCTGACTCAGATTCTTCTTGTTCTAGTTCTTGGACCTATTCAACTTCGACTTCATCTATATCCTCTGTTGTTGATTCAATATTGTTCACCTCTCTTACTGAAATTCCTTCATCAACTTTTATGTCAATACGGTCAACCAATTTATGCAACCTCTTATGATAGCATCTGTATCCTTTGTTGTTTGTAGCATACCCTAATAAGATGCCTTCATCAGCCCTATCATCATACTTGCCAAGGTTCTCACTATTATTTTTTATGTATCACTTACTCCCAAAGACTTTGAAGTGTTTTATTGAAGCAGGTTTTCCATACCATAGTTCATAAGGTGTCTTTTCACTGTGTGGTATGAGGTGGGATTTGTTAATAACATGGACCATTGTGTTTATATATTCTACCCAGTAGGTTTGACCAATGTTCTTCTCATCCATCATTGACCTGGCCATTTGCTGAATTGTTCTATTTTGCTTCTCAACTACTCCATTTTGTTGTGGAGTTCCTGGGATTGTGTATTCTCTCTTGATCCCATGTTTATCACATAATTCCTTGATATCACTTGGCATAAATTCTCCTCCTCTGTCTGATATTACTTCCTTTAACCTCTTGCATGTTTTATTCTTAGTTAAAGCCCTAAATTTTTTAAATTTCTCAAATGCTTCAACTTTTTCTTTGAGAAAAACAACCCAAGTAAGTTTGGACTAATCGTCAATGATCAAAATAAAATTGTTTTCCTTCCCTGTGCCTTCCTGTCTTGATGGTCCACATAAATCCATATGAACTAATTGGAGTGGTTTCTCTATTGAAGTAGATATCTTGGATTTAAACTGTTTCCTGGTTAGCTTTCCTACTTGGCAGGGTTTACACACTGAATCTTGTGGCTTTGATATTCTTGGAAGATATTTTATTGCCTAAAGATTTTTGAGCTTGATTAAGTGGTCAAAGTTTATATGTCCAAGTCTCCTATGCCATAACCAAATTTCATCATTTTTGCTTAGATGACACTCTTATCTATCTTCTTTCAGCATATATAAAGTGTTATCTTTCCTTATGCCTTTAGCCACAACTTGTCCTGAGTTTATAGACTTTATCTTGCAATCCTTGGAACTGAACACCACTTCACATCCTCTATCACACACTTGACTTACACTAAGAAAATTATGTTTCATCCCATGTACAAGCAGAGCATCCTGAGCTTTTCATTTTCCATTACTCAAACTTACCATCCCTTTACCCTTGATTTTACCTGGAGCATCATTTCCAAAAGTTATGTTTCCTGATTTTCTTTCACTTAGAGATAAAAAATTACCTTTGTCTCTCTTCATATGTTTGGATCATCCACTGTCAATATACCATGGGTTCTTTTGTATTTGAGCTAAAAGCACTAGTCCACACTTGTCATTTTCTTTCTTCTTCCAAACCTTGACATTTTCAGCAGAAGGATTCAAATCTGGCTCGTAGTTCCTTAAGCGACAGTCTACAACTTTATGTCCAAAATTATGGCAGGTGTAACATTCTAGTTCATTCAATAAAGGATCATAATGATTGTTATGCTTAACCTATTCCCTTTTTCCATCCATCACATGATTCACAGTCTATGATTGTTTGTTACTTGGCTATCTCATTATTTGTTGTGGCAGATAACTATTCCTTGAGTGTTTTGATTGCTCATATCTAATTCTTAAAGAACAGTTTACAACTTTGTGACCAAAGTTAGAACAAAAAAAACAATATCCATAGAAAAATCCTTTGTACCTGGAAAATGGTTGTCTTCTTTGAGAAGATCAATTTCTTTGTTCTACAGTTTCAGTTCTGGTACTTTTTCTTTCACTCTTCCTTAGCGGTTGATTATCTTCCTCTGTTTCTCCATATTTGTTGTTGTCAATGAATTTAGATTTGACAAAATTAATGGAATCTTTGTTGCATGGCTAAATACAACTTGACCCTTCTTCATAATCCAAACCAGTTTTCAGATTTGGATTCCTTTGTTGATTCAGAATGGTAGTTAATCCTTCTGAGGCTTTAATGCTCGAAATATTTTGGAGATACAATTATTTGAACTTCTCCATCTCTTTTCTGGTCTTTACAACCTCTTCCTCCAAGGATGAACACATCTTTCCTTCTTCTTTGATAACTATTGTTTCAGAATGTTCTCTTTTTTCTTTGCCTCTTCTAACTTCACCTTTAGCAAGGCAAAGTCTTCATCATTCTTTTCAAACTGCATCAACAACGGTTTTTGTTTTCTTTTCTCGAGTCTGAGTCTGTCAATTTCTTCTAAGGCAATGATTAGTTAACCTTCCATATCAACAAAAACTTCTTCATCATTAGCATCACTTCCTGTGTTTTTATTATCATAATCCTCTTTGGCCATAAGCATGAATTCATTTACCTTATATTCATAGGAAGAGTCACTATCTGCGTCTTTTGAAGAGTCATCATTGTTTATGCATAAACTTTTATTTTTATCAAATATTTTGGATTTGTACTTATTTTCCCCTTCATAAGTCTAATCATGCTTCTTGTGTGGACACTTATATGAAAAGTGAACTATATTTCCACAGTTAAAACACTTGAAGGGAAACTTTCCTTGATACTTGCCTGATCCTTTCTTTAGTCTTCTCACAAATTTTTCTTCAATTTAATCGGGCTCAGAATCCTCATCCTTATATGATTTAAATGATCCTTCTCTAGAGATGGGTTTATCTTTACCTATCATCATTTCATATGCAATCAACATTCCTATAATTTGATCAAAAGACAAATCTTTTAGATCATTAAGTTCTTCTATAGCAGAGACCTTTGGGTTGAACCTATCTGGTAGAGATCTCAAAATTTTCTGAAATAAAGAGGGTTCCTCAATTTTTTCACCAAGTTCTTTCATTATGTAAGCTTGGTGTCCTTTACCTTCTCATTACCTTCATAACTTCTAATGAGTTTGTCCCACATTTCTTTGGCAGTTTCTAAGTGCATAACTTTTACAAATTCTGCTTCTGCAAGCCCACTCATAATAGCATTCATAGCCTTAGAATTGAAGCTGAAATCTAGCTTGTCATCCTTATTAGAAGTACATGTATCTTTACATAACCAGTCTCTATGACATTCCAGACATCTGCACCTAAATCCATTATGTAAGTTCTCATCCTAAATTTCCAGAAGGAAAAGTTTGTTCCATTGAACAAGGGGGCCTTATTGGTTAAAGTTCCTTCATGGCTTGACATGTTTAAGCTTATTGATCTACCTTTAGATAAAAGGAACCGACTCTGATACCAATTGTTGGACAACTAAGAGGGGGGGAAAATCAGTTTTTACTGTGCTTAAACAATTATACCCATTTTAAACTCTTCATATAACACTCAATCACGATCATAATGATACAGGGAAGTAAGAACTAGAATATTAAACATCAATCACACACACAAAATACACAGAGACAGATATTTCCTCAGGAAACCCATAAAGGGAAAAACCTCTTCTTCCTGATATGATAAGTAAACTTTATTTTCTTTACATTATCACTCTTATGAGCACCAACTCATTGTGAGGCTACTGCCTCTATCTTGCAAGCTGGAACTCGCTGAGAGCACCAACTCACCGGTTTCCCTAGCACCCACTAGAAGGAAGCACCAACTCCCTGAGTGTTCCAGCACCAACTGGATGGAAGCACCAACTTCCAGTCACACAGGCACCAACCTATATAATAGAGAACGGTAATTCTCCCTTGAACCACCCTGCCACCCTAGTTTTTCTGGCTGTAACCAGATGGAAGCTACAACTCCTTGTTCTTCAAGAACGCACTTGAAACTTTGAGGACACAATCCTCCCAAGCACCTTTATAGCACACTGAAATATAAATATTTTTCTTTTACAACTTATCACAGTGATACAACATTTATCTATGGCTTACCAGTCACATCACTGTTCATCTACAATGCTCTTCTCTTCCTACATCAGTGTTTCTCTGCTCACATCTTTTTGAGATTTCTGATCTTCTGCTCTGTCTCTGCATGCACACCTCGACTTTATCTTCTTCTCTCATATATTCATGTTTGTTCCCGACTTCTTCTTATGCGCTTCATATCTTGTACAACATGATTTTACACACATGCATCACACCTAATTGCAACCCCCATATCATCTCTATTCTACGTTTTTATATTCTCTATTCACCTTTTGCATCCCTCATGCGCAATGCCTCTGCATGCTCTTTATAGTCACTGTTTTTCCATAACAGGTTGTTCACCATAGCTCTACCTCACACCTGCATAGATCCTCATCTGAATACCATTACTTCATAGTTCTACATGCCTTTCTCACATCGAGTCATCTCATGATCATCATCACAACTATTCATCTTCTTTGGAAGTTTTGTTTCCTATGAGTTCATCATCAATGGTCATTATGATGAGATTCCTTAGCCTCTCTCGTAGTCCAGAGTCTTCATCTTCTATGTCATTACCGAATATCTTCATCATCACTGGACGTTATCCTGATATGCCTTGGCTTATCTGCCAATCGAGACTCTTTGTCTTCTTTATCGATCACCCTGAAGCCTCTTCGAATTATCTCTGTAGAAACAATCAGTGATTTCTGACAGTTCCCCAGAGAAACTCCACGCCCTCGTGATCTCGGCACGTTTTCCCTTTCTGCGAAAAACTACATAGTGGGTGCTAGCTCTTCTAGCTAAGCCCCTTCCTTTCATGCGACCACTGGCAGTGACCATTCGCCTATCCAATAGGCGCTTCGTGACTTGCGACCTCGAGGATATTGGTATGAGACATCTCGACTCTCCCAAGACGTGATATCTGAAATGTAGCTTAGATGGACTAGATCCTTCCTCTCACATGACCATGAGATGTGACCGAATTCTAAACATAAAGTGATTTCGCGATTTCGCATATCGCGACCTCTTGCTGTGAGTTTCTTCCAAACTTCCGAGCCACAAAACTCCAAAATGTTTCATATCAGATCCCTAGAAAAGAAGAGAAAGAATTCAAATTATTAATAAAGAAGAGAACATAATAGTACAGTTCTTACAAACATTACAACTTCCAGACTCTTCCTGTTTCCCACCGGTCCCCCTCTAGACCTCCTAAGTACTACTTATATATATTTTTGGGACATCAGCCATTAAAATACACTGAAAAAAACCTATCCCTAATATCATTAGGTCTCCCTTGCATTCATGCCTCACATGATTCCCTCACACGTGATTCTTTCCCTTCCAGCTATCCTTTCTTCCCTTCATTCTTTTCTTCCAAAAAATAACATTTTCTCCAGAATGGGTCTGTGTCCAATAGGCCCCCAACATTGACATGTGGCTCATCCCAAGCCACCTATTCTTTGCGCACTTCTTCAACATCTCCCGCGAGAGTATGGAACTTATCTGTGACTTCCCTTGATTGTGTTTGAGCCTGCACAATATTTTGTTTGAGTGCATCTAACACTTGTGCTATGATCTCCTCGTTGATCATTTATGTGCACTCTGCCTGTGTTTGCACCATGTTATTCTTTTCCTCCTCTGCCTACGAAATGACCTCGACTGCTAGATATTGGAGAGGTTATATTTGAGATTTGTATCCTTCTTCTGTGTCTACGCAGCTATTAGCTCTGCTTGTAGCTTCTTCATGTCTTGTACTCATTTGTGGCGCTTAGTGATCTTCATCATTTTCTACCTCTACTTGAGGTCCTTAATAACTGCACTTATCTTTTCCTCTTCCTGGTCCCAGTGTTGGACCTGTTGATCTTCCTCCAACTTTGTCCATAATTGTGCTTCTCTATCAAACAAGTCGACAACTGCACTAACTTGTCGTTCCATTTTATCCATTTGTCTAGTTTCTTCCTGCTTCCTTTCTTCCTTCACTTCCAAGGGAGTGGTAGGAAGGAGTTTTTCTCGAAAGTTTTAGATATCCTACGTGTATTGGTCAATTGTCTGCACAATCTGATCAATTTTATGCGTTGTCGTGGGATCTGCTATTTGTGCACTTTTTGGAATTATTTCATAGGATACATCCACTCCCTTCTCCATCCTATCCACGTGATATTTCTCTTCTTTGGTCTTGAGCTTGACTTTCTCGAGCACCAAATCCAACTCATATATGCTTCCTTTTTTGTGCTGTAACTTTGTTGTGTCTGTGCGTGTGCATGATTGTACCTCCTGTGTGACACTGACTTGCATTTTATATAGTGCCTTGGTTGGTATCTTCCCCATTACCAATTGTATCTGCACCAGATATTTCAAGGGTATTTGGCCTACAATCTCATTCGTGCACAAGATGTTGGGTGTGATGTGGAAGGTCGGGCTTTCCTGTGTTATCGTCTAGATCATACCCTGCTTTCTCAGCGCAGCCTTGGCTCCTGCTTCTGATGTTGCAAGGAATGACTATGTTCCTATGCCCTCCCTCTGCACTTCTCTGATATGCTCTAGGACCTACCTCATGTCGGCCAACTCATCCTGAATTCGGTCCCTTTCGTTTTTGGCGTTTTCAAATGCCTCAACTACCCGGTCATGGACTCCTTTGTCCACGAGGTCCTTTAGTCCTTGGTTATTGTATATTCTGTCGGTGTCTTGTGCACCTTGGCCTTCTTTCATGCACCCCTAGTGTGTATGATTGGCCACTTGTTCTGGCCTTGTTCCTGCTAGGTATCACTTGATGTGGTTCCTTACGCTGTCTCATCCCCTTTTTCTTATTCTTTCGGTGCTTGGGTGGTGTCCTTTTTCCCGGTCTGGGTATTTTTCTTTGCACACCCCCTTTATTTTGTTGTGTTGGATTCTGACTTGGCTTTGGCTTATTGGGAGGAGTTTTATCTCCGAAAGGTGTGTAATTGTTCCTTGCTTTAGCCTCCTTATATGTGGGTATCTCTTGAGTCAGGACTGGAACTCTCCAGTCGTATTTCCATTCCTTGATAGCCATCTCTATGTACTCTTCCTTGATGTAGTATCACAGTTGTAGTCATTCCTTCTCGAGATCCCTTCGTTCTTGGATCCATATGATATGCTTGGTCTCTTTGAAGTTGGCGATGTCCCGATATTGCATGACCACTTCTGGAGTAATTTTCCAAGTGTTGGTAATTATTTCTTGTAGGTCGTTGTAATACCCCGCGAACATGCTTGCATTTTCACTTCTGTTTTTGGAGTTTGAAGTGCTTCCCAACGATGTGTACCATACTATGAAACAATGACTAGCTCGCTCACAAAATTATTTTTACTTGGGCTCCCTCCATCCGATCAAGGAAATCAAGATGAATAGCCAAGAGTAGTGAAACTATGTCCCTAGGTCCTGTGTGTATTTTTAGTCCTCAAGGAATAGTTTTAATAAGTACAGGTCCCAACTGAGCATAGTGCCCTCTGCACACTATGCTGCAGCTACGACGACCCCCGCATGGACTTCCTCCTTGTGTCACTTCCTGAGAAATTTGCATTTCATGCGTTTGGTGGCCATCCTTGTTGATGTGTAACTGATGTGATTGATGATGATTCCATGCGAACCTCTCTATGTGCCATACATCTTATTCATCTCCTCTTCCAGTGCCCTATCATTTTCCTTGTCGTCGAGGTACTGCGTGAGATTCTCCCCCTGAGATGCCACCCCTGTACTAAATTTAATGAGCTCTAAATCTATCGAGACAAGCTCTTCCACCCATAAGTACCCTCCGTGGGTGACTTCCATCAGCTGCTTAATTCAAATGTTTACATCGCAACCCCTTTCAAAATGTGGGATATCTAACAGGTTTAGAATCTCGGTGTTGGCCAGTCCAGCTCCCCACTATTTTGGTTTCAAAATTGTATCGTCGAAGGGTCCTATACCCACACTGTCTAGGTAGACTTGCCTTGCAAATTCAGGGAACTTGTCCACATCAGCCACATTGTGTCTCCAGTACCGTAGTTTTTCCACGCATCCTAAAAGGTTATCTGTGATACGCACCCCTTCTCGAATGCGCAGAAAGACTATAGATGTTGCAGGTTTTCTGCACAGTGATCTTGCTATGGGATGTTTACCCTTTCACTGTGGTGGTTGACTCGAGGTTCCAATATCCATTATTTTTTACTTTGGATATGCCTCGGTCTGGCCAGTGACATCTTCTACTATACCCTCATGTTGTTTCTTTGATGTTGTTGTGTGTGACCTTCCTGGCACGGTCAGTTCTATCTATTTTGGGACTGTCCCATTTACCCTCAAGGCCTCTTCAGTGTATTCAGGGCATGAAGGATTTCCTGCATCCTTGGCCTGCTATCCCTATCACATTTTTGGCATATCAATGTCCATGCCAACTACTGTTGTTTGTTGTGTTTCCACCACCACAGGTGTGGGGCTCGTTGGTTCCATATTGGGTGAAGGGATTTCTCCCAAGTTGATGAATTTGATAGTCTGTGTGGGTTCATGCTCCCTTCCATGTAGTTTGTTTGGTGCTCTAAGGTTTTGTTGGGTCCCAACAACCCACTTCTTTATTTTTAATCAAAATCTAGGGTCCCTCGAAATTTTACTTGGATTTTTCATTTTTTTTCCTTTGACTTGATTGCATTGGTATTGGTTTGCTTTGTTTCGAGGATGGTTTGAGTTTATATTATTTTCTTTTGTGTTTTTTGAATTTCATGAAATTCAAATTCCATTTCCTTTTTCTTTCTATAAAGTTTTGATGTTGATGGACGAGCTTCATAATTTGGGAGTTTGTTATTAACTTTTCCTTATTGAATTTGTCTTCTATGAGAATGTCTTGGTTGAAGACATGGATTAATAACAATGATTTTACAAGATGAAATATTATTGTGACACATCCTTTCTATGACATTTTTTCACATTTGATCAAATTTGAATGAGGGAGAGCCGAACATAGAAACCTTAATTTAAACTAAAACATTAATTTTTATCAACCGTTTACTTTCGTTTAAATTATGATTATGTTTTCGTCTTTTGTTCATTAGCAATCAACAAAATCATTTGGTAGGTTTAATTAATTAAATTATTTTGTCAATTTCCATCTCATTTCAAAATAAATA
>JZKD02S1990977.1:373460-400644 GCA_000966675.3 Picea glauca | reverse complement strand
GATCATATTTGAAAGGAAAATATAAACAATATTTGTTTAGAACTTATAGTTAGTTTAAATTCATTTTAATTTTATTGTTCTAGATTTTGTTTTATTCACAACTTTTAGGTTATTAGTTTGGTTTCTTTTTGTTTCACAGGTTTCTATTATTAGTTATTTGGTATGGATTTGATCATGGATTGATTTTATTATCTAAATACGTTCAAGATAATTGATCCAAAATAATATGGGATTGCTTCAAATAATTTATGAGTAACAACAAATAAGATTTGGAAATGTGTTCAATAACAGACAGATGATTTTGTAGGACTTGTTTCAGCCAAACCATAAGGAATATGATGAAATGGTTGAAAACCCATCTCCATAATGGACCCATTTAGCTTACATATTGGATTTTTCCCAACCAATGTACGATTTGAGAGTTATTGTTGTCTCTTTACGAGGAAAGTTTCAGGTGGCAGAAATTATTAGTGATGCCGAGACTGCTCATTCATTGTATAAATATATGAGAAAGTTCAGAGCCAAAGGAGATCTAAGAAATTGAGAGGAGGATTTTTGTTCTTTCTTTTTTGTATATTATATCTTTTGTAAACTTTTTTTCTTTTCAAATGGAGTAACAGATGGTTGGAATCTTTGGGAGAATGGACAAGTATTTTCAAAAAAGAATATGGAATTCTAGGTTGCTTAATGGATTTTCTCCTATGAGTAAAATGGTTTTGTTTTCATTATAATATCTTCATATTCTTTGAATAATTGATTATGCATTGATTTAAATTAGCTTTAGTCTATGTTATCAATACATAGTTAATTGTTATCATTTATCTATTAATTTTTTCAATCTTTAAGAGTCTATTATCCCAAAAAATTCTTTTGGACCTTATGATGAACATATTATACTGAAACTATATGGGATACAATTTACTCTTTGGCTTTTTTCCTTTTGTAGATTGTGCAATGTTAATATTGTTTCTCATATAATTTCTGAATATGAAACTTTATTTGTATTGAACTAGCTTTAAGTGTTATGCATATAATTTTTCATGTTATGTTTTCATTTATATGGTTCATTATATTTTGGTTCCTTTAATATATGTGGTTGACCATCTATTCAATTATTTTGAGTTTACATATGATACTAGATAGTTGGTAACACCATTTACTGGGGATTGGAATTTCTTTCATTTTCAATTATTTGTACATTCTAAAGTCAAATGATATATAATCGTTTGTCTTTCTGTCATCATAAACTCGTTCCGGAATATAAAATACTTCTGTGAGTTTCTTCGGGAAGTATTATGCTTTCCTTTGTCATAGGTTTACACTTGACACAAGTTAAGAGAAGATCATACAAATACAGAGAGATGAATTTAGCTTAGTACTGTTGATCGGCAAGAGGTTAGTCAATTTATTATTTATTTAATTTGTTGATTTGTGAATGAAGAGTGATTGCATCATTTAAACGTTAATTTTATTTGTCTATTTTCGTTATATCATTTACAATCTTGTTCATTCATCGTTTATTAGTTTGGTAATTAGAGTACTAGAATAATTTTGTTTATTTTTTCTTGTTTAGATCCATTATCTTAAAACAATTATTTTCACAAGGCTTTGCCCAAACCTTGTAAAGTGTATATAACCATTGTACTTAAATACTGTTAGTTAAGCATTTGTAATTAAAGTGTGGATTGTTAGAGTAATATATTTAGTTAGTTCACATTTTTTAAATTGTTGTAGGATCTTAGTTGGCTAACTGAGCCATAAAACCCATCAGGGTAGATTATACCAAACAACTTGGGTTAAGTAGACAACCTTGGATCGGATATTCCCTTCCCGTTGACGGTGTGTCATAAAAATCCATCAACAAATGGTGCTAGGAGGGAAGAGGTAAATTTAATGATTAAATTTTTCACCCCTCAGCCTTTCATAATTCCATATTTTTAAATTCTTCTTTAGTGTACCCTGATATTGTTTATCATCATGTTATGCAATCATGTGTTCCAGATCTCTTTGGAATGAATTATGCACTATATAATCAGGTACAGATTAATAGAGATTATCGAATAGAAGATAAAGAGGAAAATAATTAATCAACTCTTCTACATATTATTCAGTGTACCCTGATATTGTTTATCATCATGTTATGCAATCATGTGTTCCAGATCTCTTTGGAATGAATTATGCACTATATAATCAGGTACAGATTAATAGAGATTATCGAATAGAAGATAAAGAGGAAAATAATTATGCCCATGAACATATTAATTTTTATTCTCTTCAATTATCCATGGGTAAATCAAAAAATGGTTTGAAAGAGTCTCAAATTAGATCTTCCATTGATTCATCTCAATTTGTGTTTAAAGAAGGATCTAAACTTTTCCATGATAAATTATTTGAGGTTGAAAAGTATAATCAACCAAATACTATTACCAATGATGATTATTCAAAAATGTTGGTTGTTCCATTTAGTTCACCTCAAATAGTTAATCTTGAAATATTTGAGCTCAATGGAAAGTTTCAAGGGAATGGGACACTTCTTTTCCGATCAAAAATCAAAATAAGTTATCGCAATCTTGATCCAACCTTTTTACAAGATTCTTTCCATGATAATCTAATTCTTTATTCTCATAAAGAATATTTGTCGTATGTGAATTCTTTCGAACAATCCCATGTTAGTAATTGCATGTATCATGAGAGGTTTGCAGAATGGCTGGAGGATTCGTACATCAAACGTTGTCAAGGGAATGATAATGTTAGGCTTGCTTTGTTTCTAAATGATTATTATAAAGGTAAGTATGATGTATTATTTTCATATTTTGATATAGTACCGTTATTATCACTAATATTTGATTTTGTTTTCATTGCAGGATTGGAGTTACTCTGATGGCTACATTGGAAGCATGACTTCACTTAGTATTTTGATTTGTTTAGTAGTTAGAGTAGGTTTAGGAGTAGGTTTCATTTAGTTTTCTTTCTCAATGTTTATTTTTGTAATAATGCAGTTATGAAAACAAGTGGGTACACCAAGAGAACCATAATATGAATGCTTTTAAGGAAGTCCACTTTAATCATTTTCTCTCTGCTTTTCATTGAATATTTCTTTTCAAAAACGCATTATCATCATGGAAATTTTAAAATGGAAAGAGATAAGTAAATTTGAACTATCAATTCACCCGAATTAAACCCTCACCCAAGGTGCCACAAGTAGGAATGCACTCATCTTAATAAGATTTTTTCTATTTTCTTTTAGTCTCTTTTATTTTTAATAATAATGCTTGGTCAAAGTAACATCTTATGCATCACTATCTTAAGAAAATAAATTTCTCACGCATGAGATTTTATATTATTTAGTTCTTCCTTTATTTTACAGTGGGATGTTAGTAGATCCGAAAGATCGGTTTTATGTTTATCCAAAATTGTTTCTGAAAGTGTGTTTTTGCTATTTCGATTTTTTGTTTTATGCACTTCCGATTCTGAATTCCATTAATAAAATATGATTTGGTTTGTTGTGTGTTTTCTTTTTTT
This sequence comes from Picea glauca, assembly GCA_000966675.3. Lineage (NCBI taxonomy): Eukaryota > Viridiplantae > Streptophyta > Pinopsida > Pinales > Pinaceae > Picea > Picea glauca. The sequence goes on along the minus strand of JZKD02S1990977.1, from coordinate 397,122 downwards.
TCTTTCTTTGATTGCTTTGATTGAATTTTCTTCTTGTATGTCTTTTTGAACCATTATATTGTTGATCCAAGAGAAATCGTCGAAAGGACGCATTCATTTCAAGACTTGTGTTTTTAAAGAAATTTGAATTAGTTAAAAGAGGTTTCAATATTAATATATAGCTCAGACAATTGGTTTTTAAGTCAATTGTCACTTTCATTTTGTCCTCAAATTTTGTTTGCCAGGGTATTACACCAGATATGTGGTTTAAATATTTGCAAATTACGATTATCCTTGGACTTTTTACACCATCCCTATTCTTAAAATATCACTTTTAAGTGCTTCCCCATTCTCTAGATGATTTCTTATCCGAAATCTAAAATCTCTAAACCATGATAAAACTTCCAGTTTTGAAAGAAAATAAAAATAAAAAATGATCAATTGTTCACCTGTATTGCAATTTACCTCCTGTACCACCCCTCTCTATTTGTCATCAATAAATCTATAATTGTATTATTATTTAAAAGTGTCATAAGAGGGTTGGAATCACTTAAGTGTGGGAAGTGTGTGTAAACCCATTGGGGTACTGAATGGGCTCATTGGTAGCGGGTAAATGCACACATGATAGCAAGACAACTTCGTCGGGGTACTAAACAGGCCTATTGGCAACTCAGCAATGTCGGGTCGAGAGGTAGCATGTATATGATTTTAAATTAAATTTTGTGGAAGTATACATCATGTGGATACAATTATTGGATGGGGTTAAAGCATTTCAGTGGGTTAAATGACATCCTTATCGAGGCTATGGACGTCTTCTGGAAGTAGTGGATCTGTCAATGGTATTGAATTTGTTTTCATAAACATCGTGACTCTTTGATTAAGACATTGTTTCAGGTTATAATCCCCTGCAAAGTAAATTCTATTGTCTAGTTATAACATTGAGCTTATCCTAATACTATATGGTCTCAAAGTGAATTTATTTCAAGGAGCTTAAATCATTTTTCAAGTCCTATTATTTTCTTCCTCAGATGAAAGCTTACCATATCAGAGATAACTTATTCTCCCAGTGAGTCGCCATTTGTTGGGCCCCAACAAACCCTTTCTTTATTTTTAATCAAAATCTAGGGTCCCTCGAAATTTTACTTGGATTCTTCATTTTTTTTCCTTTCACTTGAATGGATTGGTATTGGTTTGCTTTGTTTTGAAGTTGGTTTGATTTTATATTATTTTCTTTTCTGTTGTTTGAATTTCATGAAATTCAAATGTCATTTCATTTTTCTTTCTACAAAGTTTTGATGTTGATGGACAAGCTTCATAATTTGAGAGTTTGTTATGACCTCTTCCTTATTGAATTTATTTGTTATAAGAATGGCTTGGTTGAAGACACGGATTAATAACAATGATTTTACAGGAAGAAATATTATTGCCACACATCTTTTCTGTGACATTTTTTCACATTTGATCAAATTTGAATGAGGGAGAGACAAACATAGAAATCTTAATTTAAACTAAAACATTAATTTTTATCAACTATTTACTTTTGTTTAAATTATGATTATGTTTTTGTATTTTTCTCATTAGAAATCATTTGGTAGGTTTAATTAATTAAATTATTTTGTCAATTTGCATCTCATTTCAAAATATAAATATAAATATAAAAAAAAAAATTATCTATCATTTTTTTGATTTTGTGAAAAACCAAAATTAATATTTTTATCCTCTCCATCAACTTGAAGCTTCTATAATTTTAAGATCATATTTGAAAGGAAAATATAAACAATATTTGTTTAGAACTTATAGTTAGTTTAAATTCATTTTAATTTTATTGTTCTAGATTTTGTTTTATTCACAATTTTTTTGTTATTAATTTGGTTTATTTTTGTTTCACGGGTTTCTATTATCCGTTATTTGGTACGGATCTGATCATGGATTCATTTTATTATCTAAATACGTTCAAGATAATTGATCCAAAAATAATATTGGATTGCTGCAAATAATTTATGAGTAACAAAAAATAAGATTTGGAAATGCGTTCAAGAACAAACAGATGATTGGAAAGTACTGGTTTCAGCAAGACCGTAAGGAATCGGAAGAAACGGTTGAAAACCCATCTCCAAAATGGAGCCATTTAGCTTAATCGCAAGACTTTTCCCAAACAAATTCATGAACTGAGAGATATTGTTGTCTCTTTACAAGACAAATTTCAGGTGGCGGAAATTATTAGTGACGCCCTAACTATTCTTTCATTGTATAAATATATGAGAAAGTTCAGAGCCAAAGGAGATCAAGGAAATTGAGAGGAGGATTTTTATCCTTTCTTTTTTGTATATTATATCTTTTGTAAAAAAAAAAATCGTTTCAAATGGAGTAACGAATGGTTGGAATCTTTGGAAGAATGGACAAGTATTTTCAAAGAAGAATATGGAATTTCAAGTTGCTTAATGGATTTTTTCATGTGAGTAAAATGGTTTTGTTATCATGATAATATCTTCATATTCTTTGAGTAATTGATTATGCATTGATTTAAATTAGCTTTAGTCTCTCTTATCAATACATGGTTAATTCCTATCATTTATGTATTCATTTTTTCAATCTTTAAGAGTTTGTTATCCCAAAAAATCCTTTTGGACCTTATGATGAACTTAATATACTGAAACTATAAGGGATACAATTTACTCTTTGGATTTTTTCATTTTGTATATTGTGCAATGTTAATATTGTTTCTCATATAATTTCTAAATATGAAACTTTATTTGTATTGAACTAGCTTTAGACTATTTTGCATATAATTTTTCATGTTATGTTTTCATTTATATGGTTCATTATATTTTGGTTCCTTTGATATCTGTGGTTGATCATCCATTCAAGTATTTTGAGTTTACATCTGATACTAGATAGTTGGTAACACCATTTACTGAGGATTGGAATTTCTTTCATTTTCAGTTATTTGGACATTCTAAAGTGGTCCATGATATATAATCATTTGTCTTGATGTCATCATAAACGCGTTTCAGAATGTAAAAGACCTATGTGAGTTTCTTTAGGAAGTATTATTATTTCTTTTTTCATAGGTTTACACTAGACAAAGGTTAAGAGGAGATCATACAAATATAGATAGATGAATTTATCTTAGTACTGTTGATCAACAAACGGTTAGTCAATCTATTATTTATTTAAATTGTTGATTTGTGAATGAAGAGTGATTGCATCATTTAAACGTTAATTTTCTTTGTCTATTTTTGTTATATCATTTACAATCTTGTTCATTCATCATTTATTAGTTTGGTAATTAGAGTACTAGAATAATTTTGTTTATTTTTTCTTGTTTAGATCCATTATCTTAAAATAATTATTTACACAAGGATTTGCTCAAACCTTGTAAACTGTATATAACCATTGTACATAAATACTGTTAGTTAAGAATTTGTAATTAAAGTGTGGATTGTTAGAGTAATATATTTAGTTAGTTCGCATATTTTAAATTGTTTTAGGATCTTAGTTGGATAACGGAGCCATAAAACCCGTCAGGGTAGATTATACCAAATAACTTGGGTTAATTAGACAACCACGAACTAGATCTTCCCTTCCCATTGACGGTGTGTCATAAACACCCGTTAACGGGTTGCTTCGAGGTTTTCTACAGGCCTAGCTCGATGCACCTAGCTTGTGTGGTGCCATGGTGGTTAAGATGATTTTAGTCGAGCTAATTTGCTCTGTAACTCTTGCTAGATCTCCCTTTTCTTTGTATACTCTATCGCTCTATGCTTTCATGATTTCACAATAATCCTTTCGTTACCTACTTGCCTTCCTTCTATAGCAAGTGGCGTGAAACTTCTCAGAGAAGTTACTCAAGCTATGTTTTAAATAAATTGGTGCTTCCCGCATACTTGACATTTAATTCTCTTGACGTCACCAGTTGGCGTGATTAATGCGATGTCACTTTGAAAGTTCTTGTCATTCAATTTTGATAGACTGTGCCATTTGGTGCATGTTTTTCATAACCACCACTTTTCCAATTTCCACCTTTTTCTGACCATTGGTCCTTTTTTCGGTGCGCTAAGTTTTCCTAGTGTGCATTATGTTGTTTCGTCAGTGTGCGTGGAATTTTTTTTTCGTCGTTCTAACTCTATTCTAGCTGCTTGTTGTCTTCTGGTGTTTGGCGCAATAACCCCTCTATTGCTATGTGTATTCGTTTGTTGTCTGGTACATTTTTTTTTTTTAAGTGCTAAGAGGTCGACTATCCCTATACAGTTTCAGTCGAATCCCATTGATCATTCCTTTAAGTTTTGTTCGTCCCAAATCATTCAACTCTAAATCTTCCCCATCTATGATGGTATTTACTTCATATGGTCCCAACCAATGCATTCTGAGTTTTCCTGGGTGTTGAAGAGATTTATTGTCGTACACCAAAACTAGGTCTCCCTCCTTGAAACTTTTCCTTTTAATATGTCTATCATTCCAAGCTTTGTCCCTTGCTTTTTGTACTTATTGGTGAAACCCTGTTATAATTCTATCTTCTTCCATGAGCATCATCTGACTTAGCCTTTCTTGTACTGCGCCTCACTCTGTCATGTTAGTAATTGTTGTTATGCGCAGGCTAGGTACCAAAAATTATAATGGCACCACTTCTTCTCATCCATACACCAATATAAATGGTGTATTCCCTGTACATGTGGTCTTGTAGGCCCACAATACTATTGGTATCCTCAAGTCCCAATCATCCCCGTTGACATTGTAGATCTTTGTCAGTGCATTCTCTAGGATATTATTAAAGGCTCCCATTCTTCCATTTGTTTGAGGATGATATGGTGTACTCTTTTGATGATAAAATTCAAACTCCTCATGCATAGCCTTAATAATGTTGTTAATGAAGTGAGTGCCTTGGTAACTCATCAAGATCCTTGGGGATACAAATCTAGTGATCACTTACTCAAACAAGAAATGTGTTGTTGTCTCTACGTTGCAATCTTTTACTAGTGCTTCTTTTGCCCATCTTGTTAAGTACTTTGTCGCATTAATAATATACCTTGCTCCTAACCTTTTTGTTGGTGGGTCAATTGGTACCACAAATTCTATTGACTATTTTTCGAATAAATGCAAAGTTACTTGTGGTCGTTGAGGAATCTCATCTCATCTATTAGTTTTACCAACCCTCTGACATACATCACATCTCTAGCAGTAGTCCTTTGAATCTTTGTGAATAGTCAGCCATCGTAGTCCTGCTCGCAATACCTTTTGTGTGGTATATTTACCTATATAATGTCCTCCTGTTATTCCCTCATGGGCTTCTGCTAAAATCCTAGGTATTTCATCTTCTAGTACACATCTTCTCAAGATGTTGTCTGCAATCATATTGTATAAGTGGCATGCAATCAATTGATAGTCTGTAGCTCTCTGACTACCAGGTTTTTCTTCTGCATAGTGTTGAATTCTTGTGGAGCAGTCCCTGTACTCAAGTATTGAACGATGTTAGAAAAATATTCATCAGCTACTTGGACTAAGAATAATTGTGCATTAGGGAAGTTTTCCTCTAGATTTGTAGGTTCCTCTCCATTGGTGATCCTTGACAAGTGATCATGTCCTGCATTCAACTTCCTTAGTTTGACTATCACTTTGAAGTCAAATTCTCGGAAAAAAAAATAACCATCTACAAATTCTCCCCCCCAACATAGGCTTATTGTCCAGGTATTTGAGAGCTAAATGATCTGTAAACATTTTGAAATATTTTCCCAGTAAGTAATGTCTGAACGTATGAAGTGCATAGACCAAATCTAGGCCTTATCTTTCTGTGTTATTGTAATTATTCTTTTACTCTGAAAATTTTCTTATAGCAAATTCTATAGGATGGTTCAATTCCCCTACTACTGGTTGCACCAGAATAGCTCCAAGTTCTATGGTTGATGCATCTACATTCACATGGAATGTATTTTACAAATTCATGAATACCAGTATTGGTGTGGTTACCATCTTCTCTTTTAGAGTGTCTAATCCTCTATGACAATACTTATTCCACTGAAACTTTCTATTTTTTCTCAATAGTTTTTGCATTGGTGCAGTGATCTATGCATACCCTTTTATGAATTTCCTATAATACCATGTGTGTCCCAATGTTTCTCTTAATTGACGTATTGATTTTGGTGGTGGTAGATTAACAATTACTGCAATCTTGGCAAGATCTACTAGCAAGCCTTGTTTTCACACTATATGTCCCAATAGTATCCCAAAGGGTGTTCTGAAGATGTACTTATTGATTTTTAGCGATATTTGACAATGTCTGCATATTTCTAACATCAGACTCAACACCTCTACATGGTATTTCAATAAACTTTAGACTGTCCAATCATATGGATATACCTCTACAAACTGGTGGATGAATTCTTTGAATGCAGCTATGGCTACTCTAGAAAATATTGTTGGTGCATTCTTCAGTCCAAAAGGCATGACTATGTACTGGTAGGATCCCCATTCTATGGAAAAAGTGGTCTTGTGCCTATGTTCTAGAGCTATCTTGATCTGATGGTAACTTGAGAACCCATCGGTGAATGAGTAAGTTTCCTAGCCTCCTACATTCCCCAACACCTCATATGTGAAAGGAGTAGGGAAAGGGTCATGTATGCAAGCATCATTCAACTTCATCAGGTTGAAACATATCTTTATCCCTCCCTTCTTCCTCTCTTGAACTACCATAGGGCTTACCCATTCAAATTCCTCTATTGGTTATATGATTCCAACCTCCAACATCCTGCCAATTTCTTCTTTCACTTTTTGGTTATATATTGGGTTTAGTATATATGGTCTCTGTTTGATCGGTCTCACCTCATATCTGAGAGGTATCTTCATTTCACCTAGCTCTCCTACTATTCCTTTCATTTCTGTGAATGTTTTTGGGAACAGGTTGTTGTACTCACGTAGTAACTCTGTTATTCTTTCTATTGTTTGCTCATCCCAATAGTCTCCAATGCTGGCCATTTTGGGATTCTCAGTTGTCCCAACATTGACTTTCTTCACCTTTATCATCACAACAAATACTTCTAATTCAAGAGGTGGACCTTCCACCTGTCTTTGACCTTCAACTTATGTTATCTGAATGTTGTGCAGGTCATCTTCATCTGGTGCTTCTTTCTACACATGGTAGCATGACAATAGTTCTTTTACTGTCTGTTTGTTCTGTTGTTGATCTTCTGTTATAAGTTCAACTTTTGGTTCTTTAATGAATATCACACCTTTGATTTGTTTGAGTGTTGAGTCTATGTTGGGTTTCTCATGTTCAAATGAGAACGTGACTGTAAAATTATGTTGTAATATTTTCCAGTCTTTAGTTCCTCTACACAATTCCTGATCTATATACCAATTTGTTGGAATCCCTTCTAATGTGTGAATAAAGTGATGAGGCCATTCCTATGGTGGTGTCATCCTCCATAGTGTTTTTCACTTCTCCAAATGTTATGTTGATGCCTCGTGTCTGTCACATTTCTACAGTTGGTTGTGTCCTTGTTCTGCGCCAAATCTGATGCGCAGTAACCACTTACATTGGTATGAGTCCCTGACTGTCTCGTTGTGCGCACCCCACCATATTGAAAGTGTTTCCTTAAGTTCTATATCCACAGCTAGGAGCGTATGATTTTATAACACTTCATATCCGTATCTTTTTAAGAATGCTTCTAATTCATTCATGCCATGGAAGATGGGATTTTCTCTCATCTCCGTACCTACCCATCTTACTGAAAGGTCTATTCTTGCACATATTCTTGTAGAGACTTCATGTAACCTCTGCTACGAATTCTCTAAGCCTGTATCTTAGTCCAATGTGCATGACATGATACTTCTCCAACTGAGTACCCCATCTGTATTTGGATTCACATCATCTTCTTCTCGTGCAGTTGTTTTGTACAACTAGTTAATTTCCTCTAGGTCTAAACAAGTGGGTTCTACAAACCTTTCCCATTCTGATGGATCTAATAGTGCAATGAATTTGTATTCTCATGACTCGAATGTCATCTTCCTTTTCTTTAAGTTGATTATGGATTGATTTTCAAACGCCCAATCCAAGCCAAGAAATGCCAGATAAGGTGTTGTTCCATCCACTATCTCTATCACTACTAAATTCTTTTTAGTGTGCACTCCATCCAGATCTACTGTCACCCCCTTTAGCCTTCCAATTGCTAGAACGTTGTGTTGATTTTATAGTTTCAGCTGAATAGGTGAATATCCTAATGTGGGCTCTCCCATACATTGCCATGTCATCTTTGGTAACACATTTACCTCAGATCCTAAATCCAATATAATATCTCGCATGTTGAAATCTCCAATGCTGTCATTTATTTAGAATTCTCTGCTTGTTCTCCTCCTTGTATGCAGATGATTAATTGTTTTATGTTCTATATTTCCTTCTACCTCTGTGCTACATATTTCTAACATATCTTGTAACACTTTAATAAATGATGGGTCATTTAGTAGTTTGAGATAGGATTGCAAATGAATCTTAATCATACTTACTTGTCCTAGGGGTTATGCTTCTTTAGTGTGATCCAACGATGCAAGCATTGTGTATGTTGGTACTTCATGCTTATTTCATGTAGTTGATGTCAATGTAATATCTGGCTTCAATAATTCTTGTCTGGCATGCGTGAATATCTCCTTTTCATTCTGCACATCAAATTGCTTATGCGGTTTTACATTCTTCTTCACCCATTGGTGTTGTGTTGGATCTTCTCTTACTGCATTGTTTCATGTCTTAGCTCCTCCATGCATAACTATGTTGATGTTTCTTCTGTCATCCTTTTCTTCCGTTTAAATCCACTGAACAATATGATTGTTCTGATTTCGCTTTTCCTGGATCTTCCCCAATAGTGTAGGACATTCATTTGTGTCATGATCTGATGTGCGACAATACATACATGTCATAGGTGGAAGTGGACATTATCTTGCATATTGTCGTGTTTTTTGGCAAGTGTGGCATAACATTGGTCATATGCCTCTTCCAAAGCCTCATCTTCCTCTTCCTCCACCTTTATAGACAACTCGATCTCCTCGTGGTGCGTTGTACTGGGGCGCCTGGTTATATTGTGTGGGATTACAGTGTGGTTGTGAGGTAGTGTACTGTGACTGCACATTGTTATATTATTGTTGCACAGTGTTACACGGGGATGTTACTTGGTTAAACTATGGTGTAACTTGCTCGATCATCATTTCTTCTTGCACCTTATAAGCATATGATGTTCTTTCCCTCATTCGGTCCATGGTCCTGCAATCCTTGTCATCATGGCCTACTAACTTGAAAAAGTTGCAATATGAACTCTTAGGTATTGTCTGGTATTTATGCATCATTGGACAGTGATATGGATCATGTCCCTATTTTTTACAGATCTTACACCATAGTACTCCTGTTGGAAAATGGTTTGGAAGTCCTGCTGCCATGTACTACATGAATGTTGGGAATTCATTCTTATGATGTCCTTTTGTCCTACATGTGGTACACCAAAAAAATTCTCTTTTGTCCTTAACTTTGTTATGGTTTAGCTGAAATGGTAAGTTCTTCAAATCTTCCTTCAAATCCTCTATGGATGGATATGTCTTATGATATTGGATCTCTTCCAGTTGTAGGGATTCCTGCAGAGCCTCTGCCTGAGTCTGAAACTTTTGTTTTCGCAGGGGGTATTTAAAGTGTGGGATTAGTGAATTGAAAAACAAATGCCTATGTTGCATATCTATCATGACATACTTTATCTTTCCTTTCAATAGTTTGAATCTCTGGTCAATATCCCACACAGATTATCCTAGTTTCTGTCTAATCTATATCATCTCATTCATGTATTGATCCTCTGAACTAGGCTTCTAGAATTCACTTATCAATAGCTTTTTGATATCTCCAATCATTCTGGGTGTCCCCGGTGGACTGTTTGCAGCTAAGCTCATGTACCAATATAGTGCGCAATATATTAGCATGATATCTAACTACGCAATATTAGTTTCCTCATCTATGATATGTTCTTCTTCCCAGATCTTTTCACAAATGAACAAGTTCTTATCAAGGACCTCTGACACCTCTCCTTTGAATTCTGGTAACCTGATGGTCGGATCATGTCCTGCCATCCTGAATGCTGAACTACTACCTCTGCGTGGTGTATATACTTGACTAATGCTTCCTGAAGTGGCTCCCCCAGTTTTTTTTCCCTGTGTATATGTACTTCCTTCTGTCTTCCTTCTCCCAAAATTCAGTTTTCTAAATGGTGGTGTTCTCATTGGTGTATTAGTCACACATGGGTTTATGGGTTCCACACTGAGACTGATATGGATAGGAGAGTTTCCTTCTATTCTCACTCTTGGACCTTTTTTCTTCCTCTCATATGTCGTGCACAGGATTTCCTCAATCTTCTCCACAGCCCGTAGATCCTCTACCTCTTCTTCACAACTTGCCAAACCCTCCCTCACAGCTACGAATCTCTTCTTGGTGTCCATCTTATATTGGTAGGGTACTCTACTGCGAGTTCTTCCAATTGTTTCCATGATCTGGTTGATATTCTCTTCGTTGATCATGATTGTGTCAAGGCCTCCTCCTTTGTTCCTTTATCCATTTCTCCCTCCATTTCTCCTTCTCCTATTAGTGCTTCCCCCCTTCCCCCATGCACACAGAGAAGTTTAGATGTCTGAGGCCATTTTCATTACATCTTTGTTATATAGTAATATCTTAAGAGAAGTATATAGAGATCTAATATAACTACCTCCAAGTCCCTTCAAGAACTCTTGATCTACTGCACTATAAAACTTTGTCGTATCTACTGCAAATTATGTGATAAATCCTGCTACAATGTTGTCTAACCAGAAATATATTGCACGCATAAATTTATTGTCAACTTGTTGTAACTGCATGATCTCTACAAGATTCCACTCTAGCTGTCTTATCCAATTCATAGGATGGTTGTATTTCAAAATTGATATCCACTCCTACAATACATGCGAGAATTCACAAAAAAAATACTTCATGCAAGTTGTTGAATACGTACTTGTCCAGATATTTGTGTGGTGTTAACTTCAATTTTATATTGTCTTTTTGTGCAAAATACAACTCCTTTGTTTTCAAACAGATCTTTATATATGCTTTCATTGGGTTCCAAGGTCTCAACATCCCATTTTATTTTCTCATTCTATTAACATCTTGTAGTCCGATCTGGAATTCTTTTGATGCGTCTTCAACAAATCTCAATCACTCAATCCCATCTTGTTCCAACCAACTGACAATGGAACCATTTGTTGGTTTGTTATTATACTTTATTAGTTATCTACTCTTATCTTACCTTACTATCATAGATTGACCCAAGTTCATATGTAACAAACTTTCAACAAAATACCGCTAAAACTATCGCCCCCCTTAGTAAACCAGAAGGCAATGCAACACATAGGGTGTACTGTGCAGTATCACCCAAGATATATCTATGGGTGTTTGCAATACTTAGGTTCTTGTAGCCTAGGAATGAGTGGAGATCTATGGTTGTACCTTGTAATATTTATTTATTTAATCTAACATCTGATTAAAGAAGTCATTCTATTCATGCATGTGGAGTATCATATATAACTAGTTCTTTCATTCATTCATCTAGAAATTACTTCTAAGAACAATAGAGGTGCATACATTCAATCATACAACACAAGTTTTACCTTGGTTCACCCCCTCTTGGGATACGTCCACAAAGATCTGGCTCTCAATCTCTCTATTATATTTCAGTAATATGTCACGCCGCGCGTGTTTATAGTCTTTAATCTTCCACTCTCAATAGGCTTCCCGATCCCTGTGAGGCTGACTATATCACACCAGGATCCTCATCCTATTATCTAATTCTCAAGATCAAGTTTCTCAATGCTCCTATAGTTCATCAGCTTACGGAATAGTACAGTTCTTACAAACCTTGCAACTTCTAGACTCTCTATGTTTCCCACCAGTCCCCCTCTAGACCTCCTAAGTACTACTTATATATATTATTGGCTCATCATCCATTAAAATACATTGAAAAAACCTTAACCCTAACATCATTAGGTCTCCCTTGCATGAACGCCTCACATGCTTCCCTCGCACGTGCTTCTTTCCCTTCCAGTTGTCCTTTCTTCCCTTCGTTCTTTTCTTCGCAAAAATATCCTTTTCCCCAGAATGGGTTTGCATCCAACAGTACCCAACTTTCCAAGGAAGAGGTATGAATTTATTTTTTCTCTTTTCATGGAAAAAATTAAACCAATAGTTGTATCGCCTTTCTATTTCAGCAACAAACATTTTGTTAGATATGTGGCACAGAAGGAAGGAAGGATTTTCCTTGGAACCAAAAATCATTATAATGTTATAATTCTCCATTTGTTCTAGTGTCCCCTTCCTATCTAGGAACTTACTCACCTGGTCATACATCCAAGGAGTGTCCTTTCCAAACACCAAGCCTTTAAAAAATGAGACAAATTTATTAAAAACTTCATAAAAATGTTGGGAGGCCTTGTGCCTCCATAATGTTTGATACCAAAAGGTTAGTGGGTCAAATTCGCAGTTTACTTTCTTACACACAAATAATCTCAGAAATTGACAGTAATGTGCTATCGCGAAAACCAAATAAGATGACATAAATAATTTCTTCTCCTTCTTTTATTGTGACAATTGGGAAGATATTTCAATGGAAATCAACTTACCCCAATCGAAGATGGATTGTTCTTTGACCGTAACATATAGAATGTACAAAATCATCTGAGAAATGTTGGTTGCAGTTTCTTGTCTTGATATCCTCATGAAAATCCATGCAATTTCTCGGAAAGGATTTTTAAATGAGCTAACCTACAATCTCGTGGTGTCCTCAGGGACGACTATTGAGTTCTCTAGGAATTCAGGTAGGAGGTCCAATCCATTGTCATGCTTCTTTAATAACTTCCTGAAATATTCTCCCTTGAAGGTAAGCATTGGCTCGGTAAGTCTCAACATATTATGGAATACCTGAGGCGATAGAGAGATATGGGAATGGTCATGCAAATGAATAGTCTATTGGCTTGGAATATATCTCTCGGCGCACCAGGTGACCAACTCGTTACAGTCAAATACTTCTAGGACACAACCTGTGTGCACAATTCCAGACGTCCAAATTGCTTCCTTCTAGGCAGAAGGGGATGAATAGTAGGAATACGCTCTAGACCACTGAAAACTCTAGTCCTCGTGCCCAAAAATATTTATTGTATCTCCACATAACTATTGTCGAGTTGCTACCATAAGTTGACGAGAACGTTCCTTTGCTCCAGATAATGTTTAAAATGGACGTTGGAGGGGGATAATATAATCCTCTATGAATCCTGGTTTATTCCGTTTTAATAGGAAATCTCCTCGATCCTTTCACTTATTAATGGAAATCCTTTCAAACCTGTATGGTGAGATTTTAGCATTAAAAGCATAATAAATGTGATTTGGGAAGGGAACAAGGGTGGAAAGGAAAAATGCATTGTAGGTAGAATGAGACTTGGAAGTTCATGGATTCTGAGGTTCAAAGTGTAGATCACAAAAAATTTTGGTGCAAGATGTATATCACAGAACATGGGGGCATGAGAGTTTGATCCCACCAACTCGGGAACCTGCGATCATAAAATTGGCTAAGTATGGAAAAGCATGGCGTTCGGTTGGACTCATGATGTGATTTTATAGATGGAGGTGAGGATGCTTAAGTCCTCCAACCCGGGAACTCGTTGTATGAAAAATTGTGACTAAGTATAAAACTAGAAAGGAATAGTAGAAGGGAAAAAAAGGAGGGAAAAATGGGTAAGTATAGAAGAGGGAAAAGAAGGGGAGAAAAGAATTTGGGGAAATAGAAAAGGGAAGGGAAATTTTGAAAGTGAGAAATGACCTCAACACCTCCCAAACACATTCTTTTCTTAGAAGGGTCGAGGTATCTTTCCAAAATCATTGAGTAAAAGGGCATGGGATAAGAATATGAACAATAGATTCATTTTCTGCTTTATAGAGAGGGCATCAACCTGGGTTCCTCTTCCTCATATTGTCCCAAGTAGGGACCTTGTCATTTATAGTAGACCACATGAAAATTTTAGCCTTATAAGGAAATTTTAACTTCCATAAACCACTCCACCAACAACAAGTCTCCCTTTGAAGAAAATTAATATTTAGAGCAATATAACCCAATTTGGGAGTATAGACCCCACGTAGAGCCTTTTGTTGGACCAATTCATCCTCTCGATTAGTAATCCTGATATGCCCAGCCCTAATATTTGAGATATAATTATCCCATAACAAAGAGTGATTGTCATCTAATCCAAAATAAGCATAGATCCTCCACCCTAGCAGCCACAGGGAAGTTGAAACCAAGTCCAAAATTTGATGTAAAAAGTGAATATATTGTAGTTGGATCCACGAAATAAGATCATTTGTTAGAATATGTGAGTTCCCTCTCTCTATCTAGGGATCATCCTTGATACAAACATGATTACCTCTGCCAACTCTCCAGACTAAGCCACCACTCACCACCGAGAAAAAAGAAACCAAAACTTTACAAATTATGGAGCAATTCCAATGGGACTTTACTGGTCTCCCAATCCATTCATCCAAAGAATCCAAATGAATGTATTTGTGTTTCACCATAGTGGTCCATAGGTCTTAATTTGAAAGAATATTCCAACTGACTTTATTTGCCAATGCTTTTGAGAATAAGAAAATACTATTTAAACCCAAACCACCCAAAGCTTTGGGCTGAGCAAGTCACTCCCATTTTTCCCAAGGCAGAGTATACTAATCGTGAGACCTATACCATATGAATATAAATCACATATGCTTGGAATTTTCTAAAATTCCCTTTGGAATCCAAGCAAGAGACATCCAGTAAACATGGATGGCTTCCAACACTGATTTTTCCATGGTTAACCTTCCATCCCTAGACAACCACCTGAAACTCCTGAATATTAGCCTTTTTTCCAGCTTGGCCAAAATCCACCTCCAATCCTCTTTGCAATAAAAAATAGGATTTATATGGAACTCTGGATATTTAATATCATCAGAGAAATTTTGAGTCGGAAAAAGTAAGAAATATCGATACGCTTTGACAACCTCTTCCTCCAACCCATTGAATGTAAGGGTATATTTTTTAGGATTGATTATCATCCATGTGGATGAACGGAAGAGATTAAGTATTTCTGCTAACTTCTTTGCATCCCTAGGTTGACCACTGCAGAAAATAATCACATCATCGAAAAAAATAAAATGGCTAATTCTAATACCCAGGGCGACCATAATATCTTGAAAGTTTCCTACACTAACATGCAACCCAATGGCTCTGCTTAAACCCTTTGCTACGAGAAGAAAAAGAAGAGGGGAGAGAGGGAAACCTTGTCTAAGTCCCCTTTCCAAAGTGAAAAAAGGTGAGGCTACACCATTAATGAGCACCAAAAAGGAGACTAAAGATATGTAGGCCATCACCCATTCGATGAAAGGAATCTCCAACCCCAAGTGAGTGAGAAGAAGCCTTATGAAGGACTAGTTTACACAGTCATATGCTTTTGAGAGGTAAATATTTAGTATTTACCCTTAATATATATAGGTATTTAGTATGTAAAGACCCTCATGAGCCACCCCAACAACTTTATGAATTTGATGACCTTCCAGAAAAACAAACTATTCTTGATATATAGAGTCCGATAAAATAGGTTTTAACTGCCGAGCTATAATTTTTTCCACAGTTTTATAGATGTAGTTGCATAGGGAAATAGGCCTAAACTCATCAAAATATTGAGGATCATCCTCTTTTGGAATGAGCTCAATAAAATTTGAGTTGAAATGGGCATTTATTCTCCCATTCTTTCTAGATTCTTCAACAACTTTCAGAATATCAACACCAATAAGCTCGTAGAAACCAATATAAAATTCAACCGTCCACCCATCCGACCATGGGATCTTATATTTCTAGAAACTTGGAGTGTTTCTTTTAACTCAACTTTAGATACTTCAATAAATAAATATCTATTTCCCTCCTCATCCATGAATCTGGGTAAAAAATGTTCCAATAGAACAATATCAATGATATTAGCTCTCGGCTTGACCCTAAAAAGTGTTTGGAAATGATTTTTTCCCATCTGGGAAAGACCCTCAAAGGAAGAAACTTTACAATCCTCTTGATCCTTGATTTTCTAGATGGTATTTGAATATTTCCATACTTTTTCATAAGCTTGGAAGAATTTGGTGTTCTCATCCCCTTTGTATAGTCAGATAGTTTGACTCTTCAACCTCCAGGAAGCCTCTTGGTATAATATCAATTTACTTCATCGAGTCTCAAGAGCCTTTATGTTATCCTATGAGGATGCCAAAGAAAAACCAACATCAGTAGATTGATAAATTTGATTGAGTTGGGATTAAATTTTCCTTAGTTCTTTCTCGTCATTTTTTCTCTTCTCATGAGCCCAAGGGAAAGGATGATTTTAGAGGCTAAATTTCGCTCATGGGCTAATTTTCCATGGTTTTTCCAAAAAAGAGATTCTCTATTTTAAAAATGATTCACCCAAATTCTATAGGATACAATTATTTTACCTTAAAAATCACCAAAATTTTATAAAAAAATGTATAAAATACTTAGAAATTTGAATATTTTTTTCAAAAATATCGCCAAACATTTGTAGTTGGCATATTAAGGATTAGTAATATTCGCCAAGGTTTTTACATTTTAAAATAAATTTCCATCCTTAAAATCATCCCTACCCAAGGGATCACCAGTTGCATAATTTTTAAGATTTGTCACAAATTGAACTACATCATATTGGCCATTACCCACATCATAACTGACCCAATTTTCCTTTATAAGGTTCTGAAAAGTCTCATCAGAGATACAGGTGGCATTGAATTTGAAGAGGGGCATAGATTTTTTAGGACCCCCTTCGATATCCAACCAAACCGATGATTGATCAGAGTTTCCCCCACTTCCAATCAGTCTAACCATTTTGCCACCCAATAATCCTCGGTCTGCATGTTCCTCCAAGTAGGAAGAAGCTTCCATGGAGAAATATCCAAAAGAACATTTAATGACAAAAGATGAGTGAAAAAGGGAATATTTGTGATCAGAGAGCATATTTGGGCCCCAAAATTAGGCCTCCCCCAAAGAAAAATTTAGTTCCCCACCCAGAATGAGATTCTCAACCATGAGAAAGTATATCTTGAGAAGAGGTTCCTAGAAAGTGTCCCTCTCAGTATAAAAACCATATACTTTTAAAACCCTAAATTCCAAACCCACACCTTCCACCAGAATGTCCACTGCGATATAGGAGGCAAGGGCTCAATAATTCCAAATCTTAATGAAGTGGGAGTGCCAGCCAATCACCAAACCCCTTGACCTATCATTTTCATCAATACCTGTCAATTGCCATCCATGAAGAAACATTTATATATTTTGAGTCACAAGGACCGCATATGCCATTATTTCTTGGAGAAGAATAACATTAGGATGATAAAGAGTAACTGACCGCTTCAAGGAATATTTCTTTTGGAAACTCACCAAACCCCTATAGTTGAATGTGAGAAATTTCATGGGGGAGCACCATCAGGGGTGTTCACTACTCTAAGATCCCCAAAAATAGACCTTTTCCTTCCCGAAGCAATGTTGAGTAAAGCTCGATTTTGAGCCTTTGAGAGACGGGAGATATGACCACGACCCTGCTTTGATTTTTGTTAGTTGGGATTTGTGCCTATCCCAGAATCAATCACCAAGGGGGAAAGATGAACCTACTTCAATGTTGAAAGAAGATTTCCCTTTCCTCAGATCCATCAGTAGAAGGCCCGTCATAGGATTGAGAATATGGGGAGCTATGAGGTGATGCTGGGAGAAGGGAACATGAAGCAATGGGTGGAAAGGTGGAAGAGGGGGAAAGAGACTCTTCCCATTGAGACAAAGTTTTAGGGAAAGGGATATCTTGAAGGGATAGGGAGAAATCCATTTTCATAAATTTAAAATCATGAATCAAACCACTAATAGGAGGGGGGATAGAAAGGCTCATACCCGGGAGAGTGTTGGATTACTGAGAGGGGGGGTGAATCAGTAATAGATAAATTTAATCCTTTTTAACCATAAAATTCAAGTGTTATATCAATGTATCATTATTATCCAATAGTTGTAGAGTGAATAAACAATTAACAAATGAGCAATCATACACATACATAGTACACCAGTATTTTTACGTGGAAACCCAAAGCGGGAGAAAACCACAGAATTCGTTTTCTTATATGTCTTTAATAACTACATTCATTGGAAGCACCAACTTCCTTTGTTTTCTAGCTACAACTAGAAGGAGTCTCCAACCACATAGTTTCTCAGGCTACAACCTGAAGTAAGCTCCAACTCCCCAATTCTTTGGCTACAACCTGCCATGTTATTTGGCTACAACCAGAAGGTGTCTACAACCACCTATCCTTATGTAATGTACCCCAAATTTACCTAAATAAAAAAAATGATAGGTGCATTACCACTTTTACTCTAATATATTTAATCATTTTAAACCTGTAATTTCTAATAACAGGTTGATGACCTTCTCACGAAGTCAAACTTGTTAAGTTAATTTAGTGCATATCAAAATAGTCATCTTGACTGGCGAGAGATTTATTTATGCATGAAGGAACTGTGATTTGGTTATCTCCACCAGTCTATAGGAAATCTAACCTAACATGGAAATCTGCTTTTAACCAAATCCTCATACCCTCCATGTCATGTCCAATGAAGGAGTACAACTAACTTACCACAACACATTCCCTTACCAAGGTATTTGTTTTTTGTCTATAATTTAAAATCTCAAGAATAACATATTCGTTGACAGGGATGGTGGAAATACACTCTTTACCAAAGTCCCCTATGGATAAAAATAGGTATCTCCTATGTTTTAAAGTCGAGCGAGGTAGTGTATTTTTTTTAAAACATGAATCTTGTTAACATAGGTTTTTACCTATAGTTTTCCACTTTATCACTTATGAACGTATACGGGTCTATTCTTCACCATTATGCCAATGCTAATAGCGCATTCTAACTGTTATCTTTATGGTTATTTTTGGTAGTTTTGTTTTCGTTGAAACCTTTAACCTGGTATTTAGAGGGAAATGAACTCACACATGAGTTATATACATATAACAGGCTTGATTTGGATGGCGAGGTTTAGCGCTGAGATTTGGCCTCCCACCTAGCAGGACAACCCGACACTAGACTCGATGTACTACCGAGTCTGACCTCCTTTTTTTCCAGCAATACCTCATCCCCGATAAAATGACAGGGATTTTCACTCATAGTCTTTATGGTTAGGTTAAATGCAAGATTAGTCTGGTCCATAAATGTCATAATGTCTCTGGCTCAGAAGTTATTAGGGTTCTGTCACAGTACTAATTCCTAAGTTGGCATGACCAATGTGGATGCGCCAAGCATTTTTATGCCACATGGCCATTGTACCCATACCTTTCATCGCCATTACTCTAATACGAGAGGTCACTAAGTTTCAACTTCCTTTGGATCCTATGCATTTTGTAAAACTTACAGTATTAACCTTTGCAAGGGTTTTCTCTGCGCGTAAAACTGGAAAGGTGACTAGATAGGTTCCTATTCTGTGTACAACAAGGAGATGGATTTGCGATTGTTTGGTTCTTCTCTTTTACCAGGTAAGCTCATCTCTTATTCTAACGACTTTTCTACCCTGTGAGTAAATAGTTCAAAATATCAGTCATTAATGAATGTTTTGGTAACTAAAGGGTTGAGTCTCGCTTATCATTTGTTTTCTATGAATACTCTATCATTTCTCTATGTATTGTAAGACTATAACCTATCTCATGACGATCACAATACTAGCCTTTCCTACGAGGTATCCACCCTTCACTCGTGCTCTTCGTTGAGGTTTTGTAGTTGGTTTACCAGGTGGTTCAATTTTCATGAGTTCAGGGATAACCCCATCGTATTGTTAGTTATTTTGTCAATAGTATCTATCCTTAGACTACTCATTAAGCTCATTCTAGTATGTTATCATTTGAATTCGTTCATGGAATATCGAACACCGAGACACCCGAGGATGAAACCTACTCAAAATTTATACATTACCCTAACATTCCATACCTATAGAGTGTAGTTATCCTCTATGTGTTCTATTAAATTCATCTATGCGAAACCATGAGGGTGTTTTCCAGCAAAATTAGACCTCGACTTTTATTGCTTAAGTTTGAAATTTAGACAAGGGTTTTAGGTATACTTCTCATCCTAGAATCCCACTTTGTCCAAATATTTCACTATGGTCACCCTTAAGTTTGTCGAAAGAAAAGAACTCTGTGGTTATAGGTTTCATAATTACCATTCTGTTTTGATTTGGTCAAGAGTTCTTGAGCCGACTCTAGAAAAGGTTACATATGGAACCCACTGTGAAAATATTTCATCCTTGAAAAATAAGGTTTATAAATCCATATATTAATCCTATGACTATGATAGGGTTTTCCTGGTCGCCGGGTAATTTTAATAAAACTAGATCAAATTACCTGGTTCAAACTTGCACGGATAATGTTATAGTCCTAAGACTTCCACTACGTGATTATTCCATAAATTACCATACTCTCTGTTCTGGAATTTTGTGATTTACTTATCAAATTTTACTTCGTTCGCATAGAAGGAAAAGTAAATCATGGGTCCAGAATTCTGTTCTTGACTGCATTTCTTTATCATTAGTTTGTAAATTTGATAATTACGAGAACAATAATTCTTCGTCCTGTCTACAGTCCGAGGCGGAAAATTTTGTGGGATGCACTTCATATTGTGCAGACTTTACAGTTCTATTTATGCATTGCATCTTACATATTTAGTAATGTTCTATCTGTTTGTTAGCTTCTGAGTCATTGATTTAATTTGTATTTGGTTACAAGACTAATGATGGGACCCCTATTTCCATTGTGAGGGTAACCATCAGTCATTTAAATATCCACTCCTCCCCTTCGGTCTATGGACAGTTTTCTCAACGATGCAGATGGGAAAAATACCCACGCCAACCTCAAGCTAAGTGTTTACTCGTGTATTAAATCTGCAATGGTTAATTTTCGTGAATTCATCCTGAACATTATCCTAGCTTTGACATTCAAATTTTGTTGGTTTATTACAGAACTTTGTTACTAATATTCTTGGTAATCCCTTGGAGGAATTAAACACTCAGTGGCTTGGGGATTGATGAGGACATCGCACCCGAAAGGTGCTCGAGTTCCAACTTACAGTGTTGAAAGAAAAAAAAGAACCATCCAAGTTTTGTTGAAGGAATACAGGTTCCACCCTAGGATACTATTATTATGTTAGTTTTACACCAGGCTCCTATTGAAATTTGGTTACTTGTATCTTCATTCCCTAAAGAAAGACAGAGGGGGAAACCCCGCATTGAATATGAATTTCACTATTTAATAATTATGGTTGCATATACCATATAGAGTTTAAAGACTTGTTTAATCATTGTGATGAATCTGTAATAGGTAGCATGTTTTTATGCATTTACGTCGCTGGATATTTTCTTCTGAGATTACTAAAAGGAGAAGTATTGTAACCTTCTTCTACATTTAATAAAGTTGGATTTAATGGAAAATATCTGTAATAGTCAATAATTATTTTTCTGTGTATTAGATATTCAGATAGCACGAAAAATCCATATGGTAGCAACATATATACATATATGTATTTCAATTATGATGTTCACTCAAAATTTCGTTTGGTAAATGCACAATTTAAATATTATTCAAGCGAATATCTATACATGTAGATATAATTATAGATATGGTATAGGTTCTACTTATCACAGTAATACTTATGTTCAGTAATCTATAAATCCATACATCGGTATTTCTTGTAGATATATACTTAAGAATAGTCAACCTGTAGCAATTTGAAATACTTTTAAGCATGTTTATACTTGAATCTATATTCATACTTATGCCAAATCTTCCTAATATCAAACAGTAAAATCGAACTAATACTTGTTTCCTATTGCAGAATTCATAGGATACATGATTTGAATAGTAAACTTCTACACATTCACCAACCATTATCACACACAACAGTTTTCTTATTTCTACTCACTGATAAATTCAAACTATAAAGAAAACTTATTCTACAGTTAGTTTCATTCTTCCAGCCATTATCCAATAAAAACAATTCAGCAAAAACAATAGATAGGAGTACATATCTAAACAATATGTTGGGACAACAAATGGAATAGCCAAGTTCCACCCAACCATAGAACACAACAACCAATCTACTTTCTCTGTTCACCCCGTAGCCTGACCACGAATCCATGAGGGCAACCCCCAAAGCTCCTCTTTCGCTATATTCCTCTTTCATATTCAGAAATTCTCCCTACCTCACACTCAAAAAATAGTGGTCATAACAACAAGAGATGTCCTTTTTCCCCAGCATACTAGGTAGTGTCCTGCATCCTCCCATATGCTATATATGCAAAAGCATCTTGTGCCTAGGTGTTTTCCTCCTTGGGAATTTTCATAGCCTTACAAATCCCTGATTTTCAGGTGCTGCCAATGGCCAAATTCCTGATTTTCCACTTGTAAAATTCATCCCTGAGGTATTTCAGGCCTATTCCCCACTCCTAGAGTCATGGTCATCTGATTTCAACCAAGCTGTTCCATTTTCCTCTCAGTAATAAATATAAAAACTATTTGTTTCTTACAAGTTTCATAGTCAAAGAGTTGGTTGGGAAAACCAAATCTTTTCTGAAAAGTCACAATAATAAATCACAACTAACTAAATTCCAAATTCAAAATTGCCATAAATGGCGTTAATTTTCCAAATTCAAATTTGACAAAAACCTAAATAAATTCCTAAGCGCATTCAGAATTTAATAATAATTTATCTTTGGGGATATTACATCCTTTCCCCCTTCAGTACAACATTGTCCTCAGTGCTCATTCCTTTCTCGGAACAGGGTTGGATAAGATTTCTAAAAATCTTCCTCCAATTCCCAAGTGGCCTCCTCAGGACTAAAGTGCTTCCATTGTACTTTTACCTGGGCGATGGCTTTGTTCTATAGTACTATTTCTCTCCTGTCCAGAATGAGCAGGGGTTCCACTTAGAACTGTTCATTCATGTTGTCATTGATGTCAATGGTTTCATTGATTGATGTCATTGACTGATGTCAAGTGATTGATTGATGTCAAAGGATTGATTGATTGATGATTGATGTAATATAATATGTATTTTCCTTTATGAGAATGCATAGATGAAGATGGATAAATGACTTGTCATTGATATATGATGAATATGGATCGTTGTGGTTTCATTGGTATATGATGCATTGTTGGAAAAATGTATAGATGAATCATTATTGTCTTATCATGATTGATAAGGTGCATAAATGGATGAACTCCAAAGTGGTCCCCTTATGGTGAAAGCCCTCATAGGAAGACTCTTTGCGGATTGAGTTATCCTAGAAGAATAGTTGGAGGACCCTTGCTCTCATTATTTTCTTATCATGATTGATAAGGTGTACAAATGGATGAACTCCAAAGTGGTCCCCTTATGGTGAAATCCCTCACGGGAATATTCTTTACGGATTGAGTTATCTTAGAAGAATGGTTGGAGAACCCATGCTTGTATGTGGAATAATGAGATGAAGATCAAGGAAATTGTTGGTGAAACTATCCTAGATGGATAGTGCTTGTCATGCCATTTTCGGTGGT
>JZKD02S1990977.1:343138-357880 GCA_000966675.3 Picea glauca | reverse complement strand
TCCATAATAAAAAGAAAAATTGTACATACATCTTGTGTTCTTTGTGTTCCTTGTGGAGATGATTTGTTGATGATATGTTGTTGATATGTATTCACATCTAATTGATTATAAATGAAAGAAATGAGTAATGAGAAAATGTTGAATGTTAACTAAGGAATTTTTGTGTAAGAGGGAAGTTTTGGGAAAAAGATCCCCACACTCATTCACCCCCCCTCTAAGTGTGGTAGGTGTGTCCAACAGGAACTCGCCTTCTGGTTCCACCTATACCATGTTCCAATCGATCATGTGAGTAGGATCATGAACATAATTTTTTTACTAAAGAAACATGAAATATATTATGAATTTTCAGATTTGCAGGAAGTGCAAATTGGTATGCCACAGGTCCAATTCGAGCTAAGATCTTGAAAGGGCCACAAAACCTGGGTGTCAACTTGGAACAGTTTCCTAGATTTAATGAACTTCTTCTTGCTTTGAATTTTATATACATGTGGTCTCCAACTTGAAATTCCTAGTGTCTTCTTTTCAGATCCGCGTAACTTTTCTGTCTGTCCTGTGCCTCTTTTAAATTCTGTTGTAATTTTCTTACCGTATTCTCCATTTCCCAGAGCATTTTTGGTCCCACCATGATTCTGTCAACTGGGTTATCCCAGCTAATCAGAGTTGTACACTTTCTACCATATAGTACTTCGAAGGGGCTCATCTTAGCCAATGTATGGTAACCATTATTGTATGCAAATTCCACCAAGTGCAGGTAGTCTTCCCACTTACTTGGTTTCGTCCTTATGTACATTCATAACATATGTTCCATGATTTGGTTTGTTTTTTTAGTATATGCATATGTTTTTGGATGGTAGCTTGTGCTAAAATTCAAGTTAGTATTAAACCCTGCAAACAATTCTTTCCAAAACGTAGATGTAAATTTTATGTATCTATCCGAAATCACCATTTTAGGAATACCATGCAATCTAAAAATTTTCTTCATGAGTATTTCAGCGATGTTAATAGATTTATAAGTAGATTTTACATGAATAAATGTGAAGACTTTCTAAGATTATCAAGTACTACCATAATTGAATCATTTTTTTTTTTAGTTCTAGGCAAACCTATGATACAATCCAGTGATATGGTCTCCCATTTCCATTCTGGTACAGGTAGAGGCTGCAATAGGCCAGTTAGATGCTGGTGTTCAACCTTCACCTGTTGAAAATCTTGGCATTTAGACAAGTATTCTGCTGTCTCGCTTTTCATATTAGGACAATAAAATAACTTCCTTAGTGTTGTTACCATTTTCTGGTATCCCGGATGACCAGAATATGGTTTCTTGTGTACTTCGTCCAAAACTGTTATCTTTAATTTAGAAGAATCTGGTATGTATAACCTATTTCTTAATCTAAGTAGACCATTTATGTCCAAACTTTGATCTATTCTGTCTAGATTTTCTGCATTATTTTGTAAATATGCCACTGTTTTATTGTATTTTTCATCATTATTACTTGGAGCCTTTATCCTTTGCTCAATATCGCTTTCTTCGCTGCTAATGTTTAACTCAAATAGCCCATGAATTCGTCTACTTAAAGCATCTGCCACTTTGTTTTCTTTAACCTTGATGTGTCTTACCTCAAAATCGAATTCGCTCAAGAAGGCCAACCATCTTGCTTTCGTTAAGGTCTAGTTGACTAAACAAGAATTTCACACCACTGCTATCAGTTAGTAACATAAATTTTCCGCCTATTATATAGTGTCACCACATTTTTAATGCATGGATGATGGCTGCTAATTCCAAGTCATGAGTGACATAATTTCATTCGTGCTCTTTTAGTTTTTGAGAATCATAACAAATCACATGCCCTTCTTGAGTTAGGACACCTCCCAAGCCTTCTTTGCTTGCATCCATGTAGACTGTGAAGTCTTTATCCAGGTCTGCTACCCTTAAAATGGGTGCGGTTGTTAACAATTCTTTTAAATTATCAAAATTGTCCTGAAATTTATGTGACCAATTAAACTTGCTTCCCTTCTTATGTAGGGATGTGATAGGGTATGCAATCTTAGAGAATCCTTCTATAAATCTACGGTAGTACCCGATGATTCCCATGAATGACCGGATGTCCGCTATGTCCTTAGGGATAGGCCATTCCATGATGGCTCTTATCTTCTCTAGGTAAACTACAATACCTTCTTCAGATATTACATGTCCTAGGTACTGTATTGTTTTTTATAAAAGTCACATTTGTCGAATTTAGCATACAGTTTGTGTTTTCTTAAAGTTTGCAATACTATACTTAGATGTTCTTCGTGTTCTTATTTTGTTTTGGAATACACTAGGATATCGGAAATAAATACCAAAACAAACTTATCCAGTTACTAACTGAAAATGTTGTTCATTAAACACATAAATGTTGTTGGTTCATTAGTGAGACCAAATGGTATAACAACAAATTCATAATGTCCATATCTCGTCCTAAATGTTGGCTTACTTATGTCTTCATCCTTTATTCTAACCTAGTGATAACCAGATCTTAAATCCAACTTAGAAAAAATCTTTACCCCACCTACTTGATCAAACAGCGCATTGAGTATAGGTAGGGGGTATTTGTTCTTAACAGTCATTTTGTTTAACTGTCTTTAATCAATGCATAATTTTAGAGTTTCATCTTTATTTTTAACAAAAAGAAATGGTTCTCCGGATGGCAAGACACTTGGCCTAATATTCCTTGTCCAACAGTTCTTGTAGTTGAATCTTTAACTCTGTTAATTCAGGTAAGCTCATTCGGTAGGGTGCCTTAGATATAGGGGCTGAACTAGGTAGAAGATCATTAGATAAGTCTATCTCTCTTCTTGGGGGAAGTTCAGGTATTTTATCTACAAACAAATCTCTAAATTCATGTAAGACGACAAAATATTCTAGGATAGGTTTATCTTCTTTTTCCAACAAATTTGTCACTTGGATAGCATAAATATGACAACCTTTACTCATGCACTTCTTAAATTGCATTGCTAAAATCTTCCTAACTGAGGCCTGGTTTTCGTATTCCTTGTATTATCCTAATAGTGTTTTTTTTGTCTTTGTAAGTGAGTGATTTTTCATAACAATCCAAAACTGCTTTATGCCTTTCTAACCAGTCCATTCCAGTAATTGTATCGTAAGACCCCAACAGTAGAATATTCAGATTTATATCTGTGTTTTGACCATCTAAACTGAACTCACAATCAAAAATGAATTATGTTACCTTTATTTTTGTTCATGTTGCTAGTTGTACTAGCCAAGACTTTGTATGCCTTACTTTCTTAAGTTTATTTGAATCCACTACACCAAAGGCAACATAACTCAAGGTAGCTCTTGGATCAATTAAAACAAAAACATGATTATTGTTAATTTTACCTTCAACTTCCACTACAATAGACTGGTGGTCATCTTGTCGGCCATCCATGACTGCATTGATCATGTGTATGCTTCTTTCCGCATCTCCCACTATAAAGGCCTCTTGCTATTTTTGAACTGTGTTCCTTGCTTGAGAAGTTAGACGTGGACAGTTCCTCCTTAAGTGAGGTTCTCGACATTCCGATCATTTTAACATTTCTCTGGGGTTGTCCCCAAACTTATTTGTTCCAAGATTAAGTGGTTTACCTCCCCCTTGGTTTTTCTAGTTATTGGAGTGAAAATATTTCCTTGGAAAACTCTTTGTTGCATTCCAGAAAGGGGATTGTTGATATCCCTTCTTCCGCTGGTTCATTCTGTCTTGTTTCTTGTCTTTCCAAGCCTTGGGAAATTGAGACCGTTGTTTGTATTGGTCATAGCACATTCAGGCCATCCTGAAAAATTCACTTAAGGTCTTGTAGTTGTCGAATTCAATCATGTCCTTATAGGACTATGGTAAGCACATTAGGAACTGCTAGATTTTTACTTTCTCCTCCTAGATATAAGGCACGAACCTTAATAATTCCATAATTTTTTTTATCAGGTCATCCATAGTCATTTGACCGAGTCATAGCTCATAAAACTCTTTGGTCCTTCTTTCATAGTACCTTTCAACAAATATTGTTTCTTAAAGTATTTCTTGAAGTTTGACCACTCCATCTATTTTTATTTTAGGCTCTTGGCCAACTTCAGGTCCTGCCACCATACACTTTCTTTTTCTTTCAGGTTATAGATGGCCATTATGACCTTCATGTTGTTGGAATAATTGTAGATCTGGAAATATTTTTTTATGTCCAGTAACCATGCTTCAACCTCCTCCCTTGTCCTGGATTCCCCTTCAAAGGTGGATGGTTTGATTTTATTAAACTCTCCCTCCAGGTGGTCCACTTGTTTCCTGTTTCTTCCTATGGTTATTTTATCTTATGTTGATGGTGTGCCTTCAGAAGAGTTGTCCCCTTTTTCTGTTTCAGGACCAGAATTCTTGGAGGATCTTTTGCTGACCTCTTCTTCCTAGTTATTTTCTTTTGGGATCTTCTTTGTTACTATGCTCCACAACAATACTTCATTTATTTCTTGTTGTTCTTGTTGTGGTTTTTTCAGTTTCTCATTGTCTGCCTTGAAAACTTGCAGTTCCACAATAAGGTTTTTCATGGTTTCCAGAACTTGGGTGGCAGAACTTCCTTCATTCTTCTCTCTAGGTTCTCTAGTAGGTCCTTGCTCAGGATTCTCCTCAAGCCTGATCTCTTCTTCATTCTATGTTTCCATTATCACCACAAAAATATTGTTTGTAACAATAAATGTTTTGTTAGTTTTTCATTAAACATAAAGCATATGCTAAGAAAACATTTTTGGCCCTGTTTAAGGTCCAAGTGTTGTAACCTTTTCTCTGATACCATATGTAATGTACCCCAAATTTACCTAAATAATAAAAAAAAATTGATAGGTGCATTACCACTTTTACTCTAATATATTTAATCGTTTTAAACCTGTAATTGCTAATAACAGGTTGATGACCTTCTTGCGAAGTCAAACTTATTAAGTTAATTTAGTTCATATCACAAAAGTCATCTTGAATGACGAGAGATTTATTTATCCATGAAGGAACTGTGATTTGGTTATCTCCACTAGTATATAGGAATTCTAACCTAACATGGAAATTTTCTTTTAACCAAATCCTCATACCCTCCATGTCATGTCCAATGAAGGAGTACAACTAACTTACCACAACACATTCCCTTACCAAGGTATTATTTTATTGTCTATAATTTCAAATCTCAAGAATAACATATTCATTGAAAGGGCTGGTGGACATACACTCTTTACCAAAGTCCCCTATGAATAAAAATAGGTATCTCCTATGTTTTAAAGTCGAGCGATGTAGTGTATTTTTCTAAAAACGTGAATCTTGTTGACATAGGTTTTTACCTATAGTTTTCCACTTTATCACTTATGAACGTATATCGGTTTATTCTTGACCATTATGTCATTACTAACAAGACGTTCTAACTGTTATCTTTATGGTCGGTTTTGGCAGTTTGCTTTTCGTTAAAACCTTTAACCTAGTAGTTAGAGGGAACTCAAATCACATGTTAGTTATATATATAACAAGTTTGATTGGGATGGTGAGGTTTAGTGCTGAGGTTCGGCCTCCCACCTGGAAAGACAAATCGAGACTAGACCTGATGTCCTACCGAGTGCGACCCCCTTTTTGTCCAACAATACCTCACCCCGGCTAAAATGACAGGGATTTTCACTCACAGTCTTTATGTTTAGGTTAAATGTGAGATCATTTTGGTCCGTAAATGTCATAACATATCTGGCTCAGAAGTTATTAGGGTTTTGTCACAATACTGATTCCTAGGTTGGTGTTACCAATGTGGATGCGCCAAGCACGTTTAGATCACATGGTCGATGTGCCCATACCTTCCCTCTTCATTACTCTGATACAAGAGGTCACTAAGTTTCAACTCCCTTTGGCTCTTATGCATTTTGTAAAACTTCCTATATTAACCTCTGCAAGGTTTTTCTCTGCGTGTAAAATTGGAAAGGTGACTAGATAGGTTCTTTTTCTGTGTACAGCAAGGAGATGGATTCATGACCATCTGGTTCTTCTATTTTACTAGGTAATATCGCCTCTTATTCTAACGACTTTTCTACCATGTGAGTAAGTAGTTCAAAATATCAGTTATTAATGAAAGCTTTGGTAACTAAAGGGTTAAGTCTTGCTTATCATTTGTTTTCTGTGAATACTCCATCGCTTCTCTATGTGTTGTAAGACTGTAACCCATCTCATGGCGGTCACTATACTAGCCTTTCCTATGAAGTATCCACCCTTCACTCATGCTCTTCATTGAGGTTTTGTAGGTGGTTTACCAAGTGGTTCAATTTGCATGAGTTCAGGGATAACCCCATTGTATTGTTAGTTCTTTTTTCAATAGTATCTATCCTTAGACTACTCTTTGAACTCATTCTAGTACATTATCGTTTGAAGTCGTTCACGGCATATCGAATGTCGAGACACCTAAGGATGAAACCTGCTTGAAATTTCTACATTAAGATAACATTCCATACCTATAGTGTGTAGTTATCCTCTGTGTGTTCTATTAAATTTATCTGTGCGAAACCATGCAGGTTTTTGGTAGAAAAATCAGACCTCAAATTTTATCGCTTAAGTTTGAAATTTAGAGAGGGGTTCTGTTGATGGGCAAATTTGACATGCCGTCAACTGAAAGAATAGATCTGGTCTGGGGTTGTCTAAATAACCCAAGCCATTTGGTGTAACCTATTATGACGGGTTTAATGGTTCTGTTAGCCAACTAAAGTCCTAAAAATAATAAAATAAATGAAACTAACCTAAAATCTATGATTCTAACAAATGATATATTACTGACTTATGTTTATTAAAAATAAATGTGAATATAAACAATCTATATACAGGTTACAAGGTTTGCATGAAATCTTGCGAAAATGATTGTTTGATAAGGTTTCTGAATCAATTATGAACAACACTTCTTTGTTGTTCTTTTTAAATATATTAAACAAATAAATACTAAATGAATACGATTGAAACAGTGACACAAAAACAATCAAAGCTAATCAATGTAATCATTGTTTCATTCACAAACAACTCTAAATAAAAGAAAAGAATGCATCTACTAACCTCTAACTGACCAATCAACTGAGTTTATCTTCCTGTGTTGTATGAGCTCCTACCTGTACTGTTGTTAAGGGAAACCTATAACAAAACAATACTAGCACTTCCAAAATACATTCAAAGAAGTATTTGATATTGGAGTAAATTAATAACAACAGAAAGACATGTAATTAAAAAATCTTGTGATCTTAAGATGATCAATATTTAAGAATGAGAGAAAACTCAGATTTGAATATTGATTTTATCCAACATTTAAAATTAAGAATAAATTTAAAAACGATCAAATGATAGATCAATCACACATAAAAAAATGGAATAAGAAATTATGGACAACATATAACATTTAATAGTATGAAAACACCATATAATGACAAGATAAAGCTAAAATCAACCATAATAATATTCTCATAATACAACAATAATGAAAGAACAAAATGGAATAAGCATCACACAGGTCTAAAGCCAAAGATGAATTGTTTTCCCATATTCTTTCTCAAAATCACATGCCCATGTTGTGGTCCAAAAATGAATTTTTAGGATAATAGACTCTTAGAGATTAAAAAATTAATATATAAATGATAATAATTAACCATGTATTGATAAAATATACTAAAGATAATTTAAATCGATGCATAATCAATTAATCAAAGAATATGAATATATTATAATAAAAATAAAACCATTTTACTCATAGGACAAAAGCCATTAAGCAACCTGGAATTTCATATTCTTCTTTGAAAATAATAGTCCATTCTCCCAAAGATTCCAACCATCTGTTACTCCATTTGAAGAGAAGAAAATATTACAAATTAAATAATATACAAAAGAGAAAGGATAAAAATCCTCCTCTCCAATTCTTGGATCCCTTTGGCTCTGAACTTTCTCATGTATTTATACAATGAGTGAACGGTCTTGGCATCACTAATAATTTCCGCCACCTGAAATTTGTCTCATAAAGATACAAAAATATCTCTCGAATCATGCATTTGTTTGGGAAAATCTCTATGAGGAAGGTAAATGGGTCCACTTGGGAAATGGGGTTTCAACCATTTCTTCAAATTCCTCATGGCTTGGCTGTAATCAGTCCTGCAAAATCGTCTGTCTGATCTTGACGCCTTTCCAAATTTTATTTGTTGTTGCTCATAAAATTATTTGCAACAATCCAATATTATTTTTGGATCAATCATCTTGAACGCATTTGGATAATAAAATCAAGCCATGATCAGATCCGTATCAAATATTTGATAATAGAAACCTGTGAAACAAAAAAGAAACCTAAATTAATAACCTAAAAATTGTGAATAAAACAAAATCTAGAACAATAAAATAAAAAATGAATTTAAACTGACTATAAGTTCTAAACAAACATTGTTTATAATTTCCTTTCAAATCTGATCTTAAAATTCTAGAAGCTTCAAGTTAATGGAGAATAGAAAAATATTAATTTTGGTTTTTACAAAATCAAACAAATGATAGATAATTCTTTTTTTATTATTATTTATTTTGAAATGAGATGTAAAATGAAAAAATAATTTAATTAATTAATATCACCAAATGATTTTATGAAAATGAGAAACCAACCAAGATATTATTTGATGAAGTATTGAACACATGACTCAAAATAGTCAAACTCGATAATGAGAAAAACACACACACACACAATCATAATTTAAACGAAAGTAAACAGTTGATAAAAATTAACGTTTTTGTTTAAATTGTGATTTTTATGCTCGTTTCTAAATTTTGACGTATACTCTTGTAATGGATGTCTCATACTATAGTGAATGTCTTAAGTTTGTCTCAAAGAAAGCCAATGTATGGAACTATTTGAAAAGGTTTATTTTGTAGCTCATTATAATTATCAAGATTCTAATGGGGGCCCTTTAAATTTTGTAAAAATTTAGGGGGAGTTGTTGGGGCCCAACAGGTTCCCAGCATACTTCTCATCTGAGAATCCCTCTTTGTCCAAATATTTATCTGTGGTCACCCTTAAGTTTGTCAAAAGAAAAGAACTCTATGGTTATAGGTTGCATAATTACCATTCTGTTTTGATTTGGTCAAGAGTTCTCGAGCCGACTCTAGACAAGGTTACGGATCGAAACCCACTATGAAAATATTTCATCTTCGAAAAATAGGGTTTATAAATCCATGGATTAACCCTATGACTTTGATAGGGTTTTCCTGGTAGCTGGGTAATTTTAATAAAACTAGATCGAATTACCTGGTCCGAACTTGCACAAAGAATGTTATAGTCCTAAGACTTCCACTGTGTGATTATTCCATAAATTGAACTAACTTAAGGGATCTACCCTACTCTCTGTTCTGGAAGTTTTTGATTTACTTATCAAATTTTACTTCATTTGTGTAGAAGGAAAAGTAAATCATGGGTCCAAAATTTTGTTCTTGACTGCATTTATTTATCATCAATTTGTAAATTTCATAATTACGAGAACAATAATTCTTCGTCCTGTCTACAATCCGAATTGGAAAATTTTGTGGGATGCACTTAATACTGTGTAGACTTTACAGTTCTATTTACACATTGCATCTTACATATTTAGTATTGTTCTATCTGTTTGTTAGCTTCTGAGTCATTGATTTAATTTTTATTTCGTTACAAGACTAATGATGGGACCCCTGTTTCCATTGCAAGGGTACCCATCAGTCGTTTCAAGATCCACTCCTCCCCTGTGGTCTATGGACACATTACTCAATGATGCAGATGGGAAAAATACCCACGCAAACCTCAAGCTAAGTGTTTACTCGTGTATTAAATATGCAATGCTTAATTTTCGTGAATTCATCCTGAACATTATCCTAGATTCGACATTTAATTTTTGTTGGTTTGTTGCAAAACTCTGCTACTTATATTCTTGGTAATCCATTGCAGGAATTAAAATCTCGGTGGCTTGGGGATTAATGGGGGCATCACACTCGAAAGGTACTTGAGTTCCAACTTACATTGTTGAATGAAAAAAAATAACCATCCAGGTTTTGTTGAAGGAATACAGGTTCCACCATAGGATACTATTTTTGTGTTAGTTTTACACCAGGATCCTATTGAAAGTTGGTTACTTGTATTTTCAGTCCCTAAGGAAAGACAGAGGGGAAAACCCCGTATTGAATATGAATTTCACTATTTAAAAGTTATGGTCGCATATATTGTATAGATTTTAAAGACTTGTTTAATCATTGTGTCGACTTTGTAATAGGTAGCATGTTTTTATGTATTTATGATGTTGGATATTTTCTTCTGAGATTACTAAAAGGAGAAGTAATGTAACCTTCTACTACACTTAATACATTTGGATTTAATGGAAAATATCTTTAATAGTCAATAATTATTTTTCTATGTATTAGATATTCGTATAGCATGGAAAATCCATATGGTAGCAACATATATACAT
Source organism: Picea glauca (assembly GCA_000966675.3). Taxonomy (NCBI): domain Eukaryota; kingdom Viridiplantae; phylum Streptophyta; class Pinopsida; order Pinales; family Pinaceae; genus Picea; species Picea glauca. The sequence goes on along the minus strand of JZKD02S1990977.1, from coordinate 347,403 downwards.
ATATGTATTTTGATCCTGATGTTCACTAAAAATTTTGTTTGGTAAATGTACAATTTAAATATTCTTCAAGTGAATATATATACATGTAGATATAATTACAGATATGATATAGGTTCTACTTATCACGGTAATACTTATGTTCAGTAATCTATAAATGCATACACCAGTATTTCATGTAGATCTATACTTAAGAATAGTCAACCTATAGAAATCTGAAATAATTTTAAGCATGTTTATACTTGAATATATATCCATACTTATGCCAAATATTCCTAATGTCAAATAGTAAAATTGAACTGATATTTGTTTCCTATTGCATAATTCATAGGATACATCATTTTAATAGTAAAATTCTACACATTCACCAACCGCTATCACACACAGTAGTTTTCTTAGTTCTACTCATTGATAAATTCAAACTGTAAAGAAAACTTATTCTACAATTCGTTTCATTATGTCAGCCATTATCCAATAAAACAAATTTAGCAAAAACAATATATAGGAGTACATACTTGAACAAAGTGTTGGGATAACAAATGTAACAATGAAGTTCCACCCAACCATAGAATAGAACAACCAATCTACTTGCTTCGTTCACCCCATAGCCTGACCATGAATCCATGAGGCAGAACCCCGAAGCTCCTCTTTCGCTATATTCCTCTTTTAGATTAAGAAATTCTCCTTGCCTCACACTTAGAAAATAGTGCTCATAACAACAAGAGATTTCCTTTTTCCCCAACATACTAGGCAACGTCCTGCCTCCTCCCATATGCTATATATGCAAAAGCATCTTGTGCCTAGGTCTTTTCCCCTTGGGAATTTTCGCAGCTTTACAAATCCCTGATTTTCAGGGGCTGTCGATGGCCAAATTCCTGATTTTCCACTTGTAAAATTCATCCCTGAGGTAGTTCAAGCCTATTCCCCACTGATGGAGTCATGGTCAGTTGATTTGAACCTAGCTGTTCCATTTGTATCTCAGTAATAAATATAAAAAAAAATCGTTTCTTACAAGTCTCATAGTCAAAGAGTTGGTTGGGAAAATCAAATATTTTCGCAACAGTCACAATAATAAATTACAACTAACTAAATTCCAAATTCGGGATTTCCATAAATGGAAATAATTTTCCAAAAACATAAATAAATTCTTAAGTGCATTCAGACTTTAATAATAATTTGTTTTGGGGGATATTACACCTTGCCCCATCCAACAACCCTGAAATATAAGTAGAATGATGGAACCACTGTCACACTATCACTGTGAGATATACTGCTATAAACCTGTACCAATCAACCTTGGACCAAACAACCTGTAACAAACTGTACCAATAACCTATGCCAACGTGTACCATACATCAACTTGTACCTCAACATGTACCATAAACAAATGCATCAACCATGCAACAAACTTGTACAAATAACCTGTCCAAACAACCTTTCACAACAACCTGCCTCATCAATCTTATCAACCAAATCAGATCTACTCACCAAGATCAATCACCAAGACAACTCTCAACCATATGCACAATATCACCAAGATGTGCATCAATCAAGCATAACACAACAACTCATAATCATCACCAAGATCAATATGTGCTTATAATATACAAAGACAAGTATGTTACATCATCCATAAACCATGTGTCAACAATACTACTAACAAGTGCCTCCAACCATGTACCAAGTATTTACCAATCATGCATCAACTACTCATCAACTATGACTCATCAAGATGTACCAACATCATCAACTATACACCTCATGTATGTGCCAACTCATCCACTACTTGTATCAACCATATACCCAACATGTACGTCAACCATATACCAAATACCTATACCAATATAACCATCAAAAATTTCTCTAGCAACCAAATACCATAAACCATTACATCAAACCATGTGCCACAACCTCCCTATTATATAACCTCTATCTGTAACATACCTCAACCAAAAATCCCCCATCAATTTCATCATCCAAATCTGATTTGTAACTCTGTAACAGACCTGGTGTATATGATCACATACCTGCAAATCTTCCTTAACTTTAGTCTCACATGACTAATTTTGGATTAGTCAACAACCCTAACTTGAAATAATCATAATTGTATACCTATAATGAATACAAATCTAAAAATGGTACACAATTTTCTTCAGTGTATTTTATACAATTCCTCCAGATTTCACTACTTGGAACCTCTCAGAAAAGGAGTTATAGCAAAAATTACATACCTTGTTGAATTTTGGCTTATTCTAGAGAACGAACTTGTAGAGGGTGCCCCGCATGGAATATTTGTTGTATGGATATGAAAATGGTACATATAATACTACATGTTGTAATATAACCAATAAATTTGTTCTTATTGAAGTTTGATCTGTTATGAAGAAGTTATGACGTTTTTACCCGAAACACTTGTTTTAGATTAGTTTCAGGAAATTTTTATCACACCTACCTGGATATGTTTCCTCAACAACATCCCAATTTCATGGTCTGAATCATTCTAGAAAAAAATTTATTGCTAAAATGGTGAGATTAACTGTAAATAACATACCTTAGAAAGAATCATCAAAAGAATTTATCCTCCCTTAAATTTCAGCCTTCTTTACTTCACCTTCCCTCTGAAATTAGACTTAGATATCATTTGGTTACCTCAGTCACTTGTAGATATTCACTATGCTCAAGTGTGATTAAAAATGAGAGACCCTTGCCTCTTATTTATACTTTCATGTAGCTTCCTCAAGGGGTTACCTTCTAACCATATTAACCTACTTTCTTTATTTTAGGGCTAACTCACTTCTAACTAGTTGTCCACTTAGTAATTTCTCCATTAACATTATTATTTAAATAATTTATTTTGTATCCACTTTGACTTATAGTATAGTCATCACTTCACTTTATTATTTAAATTACCTTCTAACCATCTTAACCCACTTTCCTTATTTTAGGGCTAACCCACTTCTAACCACTTGTCCACTTAGTAATTTCTCTATTAACTTTATTATTTAAATAATTTCTTTTGTATCTAATTTGACTTATAGTACACTCATCACTTCTATTTATTGTTTAAATAATTTCTTCTTTGCAACCACTTTGACTACTTTGACCTTTTGGGGCTTCTAGATGACTCATGAGGGTTCTCCAACTTCACATGGCCATAACTCTCTAAATATGAGGAGTTTTGTGATGTTCCACATACCAACGGAAATAGAATGAAATGTACTATACATATAGAATATTATTACGTGAAAATATATCAAAACTCATACCATTATCCATTAAACAAACTTGGGTCCATTACTCAAAACTTTGTGCTACCAGAATTTGCTACTGGACATTCTTCAAGAGTTGACATCAATGAAAACCAACCCAATTAATCAACAGAGAGAGACATAAGGATGTTGTAAGGCATATATGTAACAACCCTGGTTAAATAGATGCATAGGGATTATTAAGTAAAATTAATTAGATAATTAATTATCCTAATATGGTTTTAGTTAAACAATGATTAGTATTAATAATATTAATTAATTATTTATTTATTAATTAATTGTTTATAACTTTTGATTGATTAATTAATTAATTACATATCACATTCAATCACATGGGTAATAAATTAAGGGGATTAATAACTTTAATTTAATCCTTTTGAAACTTACATATGACAGGTTAAGGATAAGATAATAAAGGATGGGATAAGGTAATAAAGGAGGGGATACGATAATAAAGGAGGGGATAAGATAATAAAGGAGGGAATAAGGTAATTAATGGAGGGGAGGAGAGTCGGTGAAGGGGAAGATATGACGGGGAAGAGTCCTACGAGAGAGGGCATTATGATTTTTGGGGGGAGGAGGCATTTTCGAGGGGGAACGGGATTTCTGTTTGGATATTTTCTAGTGTGGGGAGTTTGATATTGGGAGTTTTTGTGAATCATTGCAGGGGGCACTGGGTTGTTGGGGGTTTTGGGCACGGGGGCCAGGATTCCTTACGGTATCATGGAGCTAGGGAGCCGGACAGGCTTCTCCTAGCTGGTTGGGTGGTTAGTCAGTTTGGGCAGAGTTTGGTCAAGCAATAGGTTGGGCAAGGCAGTAGAGAGGACAACCATATCAGTGGGAGTTAGCATCAGAAAGAGGTATTTTATTTATAAATTGTTGAGTTATGTGATGATTATGTAAGTTATTTTCATGCTGTAAATAAAATTTAAATTCTGCTGAATATTATATGCTTATATGATGGTTAATGAATTACTTATGCAATGAGAAAGGAATTTC
>JZKD02S1990977.1:328054-342186 GCA_000966675.3 Picea glauca | reverse complement strand
GGAATTTAATGTTGTTGCCTTCTAAAAAAAAAAAAAAAATATGTATATATGAATATTCATAATTACGTAACTAAACCACAATTGCCTAAATAAAATTGTTGAACTAGATAATTGTAATTAAAGGATTTCACAAACATTTGATTGGTTTATTGTCTTTTATAAAAGAATAGTCTTGTCGATTGGATTGGATGCAAACATAAATTACTATAAGGGTGATAGTTATTTATTATTAGTACGTGCACGAGACTTGTATGTACTAGCTACACATGCATTTCTTGTACATGTACACTAGTATGTATGATTTTTCTTGGCTTACTTACTAATAGTGTCGGTTAATTGTCATGAATGTGTGAACCATGTTTCTTTTCCTTTGTATCATGAGATACCTTAACTTCGGGATGAAGTTTCCTGAAGGGTGGGTGTATGTAACAACCCTGGTTAAATAGATGCATAGGAATTATTAAGTAAAATTAATTAGATAATTAATTATCCTAATATGGTTTTAGTTAAACAATGATTAGTATTAATAATATCAATTATTTATTTATTTATTAATTAATTGTTTATAACTTTTGATTGATTAATTAATTACATATCACATTCAATGACATGGGTAATAAATTAAGGGGATTAATAACTTTAATTTAATCCTTTTGAAACTTATGTATGACAGGTTAAGGATAAGATAATAAAGGAGGGGATAAGGTAATAAAGGAGGGGATACGATAATAAAGGAGGGGATACGATAATACAGGAGGGGATAAGGTAATTAATGGAGGGGAGGAGAGTTGGTGAAGGGGCAGATATGATGGGGAAGAGTCCTATGGGAGAGGGCATTATGATTTTTGGGGGGAGGAAGCATTTTGGAGGGGGAACGAGATTGATGTTTGGATATTTTCTAGTGTGGGGAGTTTGATATTGGGAGTTTTTGTGAATCATTGCAGGGGGCACCGGGTTGTTGGGGGTTTTGGGCACGGGGGCTAGGATTCCTTACGGTATCCTAGAGCTAGGGAGCTAGATAGGCTACTCCTAGCTAGCTGGGTGGTTAGTCGGTTTGGGCAGAGTTTGGTCAAGCAGCAGGCTGGGCAAGGTAGCAAAGAGGACAACCATATCAGCGGGAGTTAGCATTAGAAAGAGGTATTTTATTTATAAATTGCTGAGTTATGCGATGATTATGTAAGTTATTTTCATGCTGTAAATAAAATTTAAATTCTGTTGAATATTATATGCTTATATGATGGTTAATGAATTACTTGTGCAATGAGAAAGGAATTTCATGTTTAATTGTATGAATTTTTGGGTTTAATTAAGTTAGACCCCTACAATATCCCTAAGGAGAAACAATCATTTCTACAGAAAATGTTGGGAGAACCAGAGTTAAAGCCTCCATTAAAGAATTTGGACCACTGACCAATGAGTTGGAGGCACCCGAGGAAGTGGAATGAGAGATAAATCACATGCTTTCCTGTGGCCTCTAATTCTTCCTGGGCCTAGAGGGGGAAGGGTTTTCTAAGAGACCTCAGAATGGAAAAGTACAATATTTGACAATGTGATTGTGTTCATGGCACCGTCTGCAGAAGAAAAGCATGCCTACGTAATATAGAATATGAACCCGAGTTAGACCCCTGTCTTTAATGTTTAAATATAATCTCAAACCCCCCAAATGTTCAGAGAGACAAGAATACGAGCCACCAGCATCTCCCTGAACTCCAAAAATGACATGTCTTCATCCATAAAATTCCCCAACATATTTCTGATAGCATGAAAACACTTGAAAAACCAAATATGAGGCGGAAGGTCGGGAAAACACACCCAAATAGGGATGGAATACAACTATTCACTAGAATAATCGAAGGTAGTATCCCACATCTTTAATAGGACCAAAGAAGAATCAATTAAACCAATGCCTCTAAAGAACATTTTTTTCTTGAGAAACCTCCACAAATTTGTTCATAAACCACCCCTAGAGAGACAATTGATCTTTGGGGGAGGGTTAAAAATTGAACCCCAGTAGAAAACCACCCACACCTTAAGGTTTTTATCACTAAAATGTTGACCATAAGATTTAGTGACAAAAATTTTATCTATCATCTCAACGAATTAAGCCATAGATAAATCTTCTCCTAAAATGAGACTTGAGTCCTTTTGAGAATCCGCTACACATTTGTTTTTCCTTCAACGCTTGGAAACATAAATATTGGGAAAGGGACTTGGATGGGTTAAGGGAGTTGCAACCCTTGAATCCCCCCCACAATCACCATCCCAACCATTTATATTTGTGGGGATCATATTTGGAGCAATGGACCCTTCTGAATGCAATGTATGAACTTGACCAGAAAGCAAGCCCAACTTAATATCAGGGAAGAGGAAAAAGGTCAAAAAATCCAAAAGCCTTGTCTAAGGCCCCTTTCTAGAGTGAAAAAAGGTGAGGATGCACCATTAATGAGCATTGAAAAGGAGACCGAAGAAATGTACTCCATCACCCATTCAATGAAAGGAACCTCAAACCCCAAGTGAGTGAGAACAAGCCTTATGAAGGACCAGTTTACACAATCATATTATTTTGAGAGGTCAATCTTTAGTATTACCCCTTGATATATAGAGGTATTTATTTTATAAATACCGTCTTGATCCACCCCAACAAATTCATGAATTTGATGACCTTCCATAAATACAAACTATTCTTGAGATACAAAGTCCAATAAAATATGTTTTAATCGCCGAACTATAATTTTTTCCACAATTTTATAGATGTCGTTGCATAGGAAAATAGGCCTAAACTCATCAAAAGATTGAGGATCGTCCACTTTTGGAATGAGCACACTAAAATTTGAGTTGAAAGGGGCATGTATTCTCCCATTCTTTCTAGATTCCTCAACAACGTTCAAAAGATCAACAGCAATAAGCTCATAGAAACCAATATAAAATTCAACCGTCCACTCATCTGACCTTGGGTGGAAACTTGGAGAATTTCTTTTAACTCAGCTTCAGATAATTCAACAAATAAATCTCTATTTCCCTCCTCATCGACAAATCTGGGTTAAAAAAGTTCCAATAGGACAATATCAATGATATTAGCTCTCGGCTCGGCCCTTAAAAGTGTTTGGAAATGATTTTTTCCCATCTAGGCAAGACCCTCAAAGGAAGAAACTTCACAGCCCTCCTGATCCTTGAGTTTCCAGATGGTATTTGAATCTTTCCGACCTTTTTCATAAGATTGGAAGAATTTGGTGTTCTCATCCCCTTTGTATAGCCAGATAGCTCGACTCCTCAGCCTCTAGAAAGCCTCCTGGTTTGCTATCAATTACCTTCATTGAGTCTCAAGAGCCTTCCTGTTATCTCGGGAGGATGCCAAACAAAAACCAACATCAATAGAATGATAAATTTGATTGATTTGGGATTCAACTTTTCTTAGTACTTCCTCGTCATTTTTCCTCTTCTCATGAGTCCAAGGGATCACGACCTGCTTAATCCTTTTAAGATTTGTCACAAATTGAACTGTAACATATTGGGCACTACCCACATCATAACCGACCTAATTTTCCTTTACAAGGTTCTACAAAGTCTCATCAGAGAGTCAGGTGGCATTGAATTTAAAGGGGGGTGTAGGTTTTTTAGGACCCCCTTCGATCTCCAACCAAACCGATGAGTGATCAAAGTTTCCCCCAAGGCCAATCCATTGACGAAACTGAAGGGGAAGCACCATTAGTTTTTCTGAGACTAGGAATCGGTCTAAGAAGCTTCTAAGGAGAAATATCCAAAACACCATTTGCTGACAAAAGCTAAGTGAAAAAGAGCATATTGGTGATTAGGGTAGGTATTTGGGCCCCAAAATTCGGCCTCCTCCAAATAAAAATTTAGTTCCCCACCCAAAATGAGATTATCGACCATGAGAAAGTCTATCTTGAGAAGAGAGTCTCATAAAGTATCCCCCTCATTATAAGGACCATACACATTTAAAACCCTAAATTCTAAACCCACACCTTCCACCAGAATGTCCACTATGATATAGGAAGTCATGGCCCAAGAAGTCAAAAGATTAATAAAGTGGGTGTGCCACTTAATCACCGAACCCCTTGACCTTCCATTTGCATCAATACCCATGAACTACCATCCATGAAGAAACATTTCTAGATTTTGAGTCACAAGGACCGCATATGCCATCGTTTCTTAGAGAAGAATAACACCAGGCTTATAAAGAGTAACCAACCGCTTAAGGGAAGATTTCTTATGGGGGCTTGCTAGACCCCTATAGTTGAATTTGATAAATTTCATGGGGGAGTACCATCGGGGGCATTCACTACTCTAATATCCCCGAAAATAGACAGTTTCCTTCTTGAGGCAATGTTGAGTAAATTTCAACTTTGATCCTTTGAGATATGGGAGATACGGCCACGAACCTTCTTTGATTTGTGGGAGTTGGGATTTGTGCCTATCCCAGAACTACTCACCAAAGAATCCATGACGAATCTGCTTCGAATATGAAAGTGGATTTCTCTTTCCTCAGAGCCATAAACAAAAGGCTCATCATAGGACTGAGAAGATGGGGAGCTAGGAGGGGATGTTGGCAGAAGGGAACATGAAGCAATGGGTGGAAATGTGGAATGGGGTGAAAGAGACTCTTCCCATTGAGTCAAAGTATTAGGGAAAGGGAGATATTGAAGGGATAGGGAACAATCCATTTTCATAAATTTAAAAGAATGAATCAAACCACTAATAGGAGGGGGGATAGAAAGGTGCATACCCAAGAGAGAGCCATAAGGATGTTGTAAGGAAAAACCCCGAGGAGAAACATTTGTTACTATAGAAACCGTTGGGAGAACCATAACTAAAGCCTTCATTGAAGAATTTGGAGCACAACCCAATGAGTTGTAAGTACCCGAGGAAGTGGAATAATTGATAAATCCCATGGTTTCCTATGGCCCCTGATGCTTCCTGGGCCTAGAGGGGGAAGGGTTTTCTAAGCGAATCTGAAATGAAAAAGTACAATATTTGACAATGTGACTGTGTTCATGGCACCGCCTGCAATGGAAACACATGCCTTCGTAATCCAGAATCTGAACCTGAGTTAGACCCCTATCTTTAATGCTTAAATATTTTCTCAAACCCACCAAATGTTCAGAGAGACGAGAATACGAGCCACCAACATCTCCCCAGACTCCAAAAATGGCATTTTTGCATCCATAAAATTCCCCAACATATTTTCGATAGCATGAAAAAACTTGATAAACCAAATATGAGGCAGAAGGTCAGGAAAACAAACCCAAATAGGGATGGAATCCAGCTATTCACTAGAAGCATTGAAGGTAGTATCCCACATTTTTAAGAGGACCGAAGAAGAATCAATAAACCAATTCCTATAAAGAACAATGTTTTCCTAAGCAACCTCTGCAAATTTGATCATAAACCACCCCTAGAGAGACAATTGATCTTCGAGGGAGGGTTAAAAATTGAACCCCAATAGGAAACAACCCACACCTTAAGGGTTTTCTCATTAAAATGTTGACTATAAGATTTACCAACAACAATTTTATCTGCCATCTCAATGACTTCAACCATAGATAAATCTTCTCCTAAAATGAGATTTGAGTCCTCTTGAGAAGGCGCTACACATTTTTTTTTCCTTCGACGCTTGGAACCAGAAACATTGGACAAAGGACTTAGATGGTGTAATGATCCCCAAAATTACCAAATAAAAAAAAAAATTTGTTTGGGACATTAACTCTCTTTCTTTACAAATAACAAATTCAAAAGGTGTAAAGATAAGTTCTAAAAGAAGACATTATCTCTATTCAACTCTCCCTAGGATTATGTCTTTTACCTTGTTGATTTTCCTAAAGTTATTCATGTTACATAGTAGTCATGTGAATATCTAGGGATGGCCTTATCATTCCTAGCCTATCGAATTCCTTGATATTTCTATCATCAGTGGAAAGTGTTAACAATATTCCAAAACAGATCCTTACTCACAAAATACATTCTAGTGTGTGTGTGTGTGTGTGTGTGTGTGTGTGTGTGTGTGTGTATAATATCCTATTTATTAACTCTCTTATATGTGTATTTACATATATTTAAATGTATCGCGTTTGATACTATTAAATCCTTTCATAAGTTATATTTCTAGGTATGATTGTTTCAATGGGAAATCTCCAAAGTCTTGACAACTTTCATGTTCATGTCTAGATAGTGTTAATGTATATAGGGTAATACATCATGTCATAAGAAATAAGGGTTTTCTAGCATGCAAATAACTTCTACGACACTAGTCCCAGTCTTACTATAGTTGTGACTTCAAGATTTTAGTCTTAAGTTGGCCAACAAAAGAAGATCGGACGAGTTGTTCTTGGTCCACTTTAACATTAAATGAGTTGGTCGTATCTCGTCATAATCTAAGGGTAACATCCTTCATTACAAGTTGTATAATGATAATATGACCGATCGTTACACTCTAACTGAAATGAGGGATTCACTTCGTTAGTTACAATGTAAGGTTCTGAAACCTCTTCCTCCTTCACATTAACTCAACACGAGAAACAGAGGTGGGACTGTCAAGTTCGAATTGAATCCTACGTCTAGTTACATAATGGAGGTTTACGCAGGGTCTCATCCGAGGCTTGTTCCCTAGCCATAGTGTCCATTGCCGAGTAGGCCACCTCCCAAATTTCACTTGGCATGATACAGGTACATTAATTTTTTTCTCTCTTAGCTTCCGGTAAGGTTTAGTTAGGTTTATTCCCTCCTTTCAGCATTTTTACTCTACCTAAAATTTTCAAGGATTCCTGTGGAGATTCGATCCGGTGTAAACACCATGGAGAATATTAATCCTGGCAAAAATAAATGTGGATAACTAGAATGCTAACGGGTTTCCCTCCTTAAACCAGGTAAGGATACTACCCCATCTATTTGTTTAAAAACCCTTCTGAATTTTCTCGGTGCTTTGCCTTTAGATTTCTGACTTCAACGATTCTTTCACAGGAATTTTCAATATTAATGCATATGAAAATCACTCATAGGGTTCCTTTTGTTTTTATTCTCTATGGATTGGTATTGGGTACTCTTAGACTGGGTCTTTTACTTGGGAGTCCACCATTCTGTAGGTTCTCTTAAACCACTAGATGACTCTTATGATTGTAGTTTCCTTTAAAAGGTTATTGCATTTCCCATTCAGTGTTGATCTATATATATATATATATATATATATATATATCAAGTGGAAGTTTTGGGTATCGAATGATGCCTTAAGAAGCACCATGTACCATGTTATTATTTGAGCCCGTGATTAATATTTAGGGTTACATATTTCATTCAAATCATATCGTTATATGTGTGTGGAAGCTACCATTCAAAATTTGGTGTTCAGCATAAATATTAACTCTGTGCTAAATCTATGAGAATTGTATTCTCTTCGGCATATATATTCAACTTATGTTTATACTTTGATAAAACATATTCAGCATATAATATTTAATTCTGTGTTTATAGTTTGGACAATGCATTCCTTTCAGCGAGAATTATTTAAACTGCTACACTGAGTTGCTTTGTGAATTCGGTCTACACATACCACGTGACCCTTGCAGTTCAACTTTGTAATTTATTACTGTAGGAAGGGTGAAGTATCATGGATTTATTGGTGAACTATATCTGTATAAATTTATGGAGTACATTTCGTTTTGCACATTCTTGATCAATTTAATTCTTAGAAGTTCTTTGATTTCCTTCTGGTATTTATGGTTAAAGAATTATTTACTATGATCTAATGATGGGACTCTTGATTTTGTGAGGGTACCCATCAGATCGACCTTGGCCCTCTTCTCACTTCCAGTGTGTGGATGAATTCTTCAACTATTCAGATGGAACAAACCGGTCCAAATCGCAAGTTAAGTGATGTTGGGAACCATGATTATAACATTTATGTAGCATAGCATTTATCCTGAATTTCGATCTAATTCATCATTCGAAATTTTGTTTAATTATTTTATTAATGTTCGTGGTTTTCTCATAGGACTGTTAATGCCCGAATTCTCTCGATTCAGGGTCGCACCCTATGCAAAAGGTACTCAAGTTTTGAATACAACGTTTAAACAATAATTTCCAGGTTCTATTGCGTGAATTGATACTATGTTAAAATACAATTATCATAGGTAGAAGCACTAGAATTCTATGGCGGTCGATTTAACAGTATATTCAGTTTAAAGAAAGTCCCTAAGGGCCAAACCCTTGCATCTGTGTAATATAAATTAATAGGGTGTAATGAACAGAATTATGCCATTGTTCATAAATTGTATAGTCGATTTAAATGAAAAAATAGAATCGGTCAATTCCTTGTTTCAGTTTATTGGATATATTATATATAGAATTCTGAAGTGGATAGTTAATTTTGGTTATCACTGAATATTTATGTGCATATCAATTTATATGATTCCAGAAAGCATGTCTTTTAATACATTTAGTTTTCTCCTATATTATTTTATTTCAGAACTTCGTTGTGGCTAACAGGACTATTTGTTTTCCTTTATTCCATTGATATTTGGTGAAATGCACAGAATAGGTATTTAAGGGCTCTAAAAATCGATACAGTCAACTCTACATATATATATTTTTAAGTATATTCCTATATATAGTTACTTCCTATTGTTTGTAATCACTTCAAATATTAAGTGATATTTGTACAACCTGAACATCCTAACTTATTAATTGATTACAGACTGTATATTTAGCGTATAACAATTATATGTATGTATAACCTCAGCTTTCAAGTTTATTTCCAGGATTTTCTTACTATTGAGATACAGTAAGACTGTGAGAATTATACTATATTTACTTCATTCCAACAGAAATAAATAAATAGGATGATTCTCCCAAAGTTAAAATCATTTCCTACAGAGATATGTATGTACATATATATGTATAATTAGATCTCAATTTTACTTTCGAAATCTTCTTTATCATTTGCATAGTCTACAGTTTACAATACAATTGAATATCTAGTTGTAAATGAATCACCTATCTGGTAGGGATGTTCTAGCACAGTATTTGAAATCATATACAGTGGTATCTCCCTATAAAATTTCATAAATAATTCCATCCGATCCAATATACACATAAAGGTTGTTCAACTTCTGCATTTAAAAACCGTAAGGGTTTGTCCTACATTTCACCTCATTCCATCGAAATTTAACAAACAAAATAGTTCATCCAGATTTAAAAAGATGCATTCTAATAGCCAATAATTAAATAATATTTAACGAGAGAAGGAATACGTAGACATATCTAAACAGTTTCCAAACAACAAATGGAACAGTCAAGTTCCTCCCAACCTTAGAACAGAACATCTAAATTACTTGTCATGTTCACCCCCTATCCTGACCATGAATCCATGAGGGAGAACTTAGAACTCCTCCTCATCAATAGTCCTTCAATTTCAACAATTTCTCCTTGCCTCACACTCATAAAGTAGTGTTCATAAAAGAAATATATCATTCCTTTCCCCAGCATACTAGGCAACGTCCTACCTCCTCCCATGTGTTATATATCAAAAGAAATTGTGCCTAGGTCTTTTACCCCTTGGGAATTTTCGCAGCTTTCCAAATCCTTTATTTTCAGGGGATGCCAATGGCCAAATTCTTGATTTTCCACTCGTCACATTCATCCCTGAGGTAGTTACAACATGTTCCCCTCTCATGGAGTCATGGTCAGCTAATTTTAACCTGGTTGTTCCATTTGTCCATCAACAATAAATATAAAATATTTTGTTTCATACAAGTGTCATAGTCAAATAGTTAGTTGGGTCAAATCAGATCTCTTTGCAACAGTCATAATCATCAATTACAATTAACTAAATTAGAAATTCGGAATTGCCATAAATGGCAATAATTTTCTAATTTCAAATTTACCAAAAATGGAAATAATTTCCTAAGAAATTTCAGACTTAAAAATAGTTTTTTTGGGGGGATGTTACATATTTTCCCCCTTCAATAAAACATTGTCCTCATTTTTTATTCCTTTCTTGGAACAGGATTGGGTGATATTTTTGCAAATCTCCCTCCAACTCCCAAATGGCCTCCTCAAGGCTAAAGTGCTTCCATTGCACTTTTACCTGGGTGACAACTATGTTCCTAAGTGCCATTTCTCTCCTATCCAAAATGTGCAGAGGTTCCGCTTGGAACTCACCTTCTAGTTCCACCTGCACCAAGTTCCAATCGATCATATGAGTAGGGTCTTGAAAATAATTCTTTAACAAAGAAACATGAAATACATTATGTATTTTTATATTGGCAATAAGTGCAAGTCGGTATGCTACAGGTCCAATTCAAGCTAAGATATCGAAAGGGCCAAAAAACCTAGGTGCCAACTTGGCACAGTTCCGTAGCTTTAGTGAACTTTTTCAGGCTTTGACTTTTAAATAGATGTGGTCTCCCACTTGAAATTCTAGGTGTCTTCTTTTCTGGCCTGCGTAACTTTTTTGTTTGTCCTACGCCTCTTTTAAGTTATGTTGTAATTTTCTTACCATGCTCTCCATTTCCTGGAGCATCTCTAGTCCAACCATGAGTCTGTCAACTAGGTTATCCTAGCTAACGAGAGTCATACATTTTCTATCATACAATACTTCGAAAGGGTTCATCTTAGCCGAAGTTTGGTATCCATTGTTGTATGCAAATTCCACCAAGTGTAGGTAGTCTTCCCACTTTCTTGGTTTTGTCCTTACGTACATGCATAAAATATATTATATGATTTGGTTTATTCATTCAGTATGCCCATCCATTTGTGGATGATAACTTGTGTTGAAATTCAAGTTAGTATTTAACCCTGCAAATAATTCTTTCCAAAAAGAATATGTAAATTTTACGTCTCTATTCAAAATCACCATTTTAGGAATACCATGCAGTCTAAAAATTTATTTCATGAATATTTTAGTGATGTTAATATCTTTAAAAGTAGACTTTATAGGAATAAAGTGTGCAGACTTACTAAGCTTATCGATTGCCATCATAATTGAATTGTTATGTTTTTGAGTTCAAGGAAAACCTGTAATAAAGTCCAGTGATATAGTCTCCCATTTCCATTCCGACACATGTAAGGGTTGCAACAGGCTGCCTGGATGTTGGTGTTCATCTTTTACCTGCTGACAATCTTGACACTTATCTAATTATTCTACTGTTTCTCCCTTCATATTAGGCCAATGAAATAATTTCCTTAGTGTTGTTATCATTTTCTGGTATCCCGAATGAACAGAATATGGTTTCTTGTGTACTTCATCCAAAACTGTTAACTTCAATTCTGTCGAATCTAGTATGTATATTTTGTTTTTAAATCATAGTAGACCATTTATGTGCAAACTGGGATCTGTTTTGTCTGAATTTTCTATAATTTTCTATAATTTTGCCACTGTTTTAGTGTAATTTTTGTCATTATTACCTGCAGCCTTTATCCTCTGCTCAGTATCTCTTTGTGCCCTGCTAATGTTTATTTCAAATATTCCATGAACTCTTTTTCTTAAAGCATCAGACACCTTGTTTTCCTTTCCCTTGATATGTCTTACCTCAAAGTCAAATTCGCTCAAGAAGGCCAACCATATTTCTTGCCTTGCATTAAGGTATAGTTGAATAAACAAAAATTTCACACCATTGTTGTCCATCTATAACAGAAATTTCCTTCCCATTATGTAGTGCTGACACATCTTTAGGGCATGTATTACAGCTTCCAACTCTAAGTCATGAGTGACATAGTTTTGTTCGTGCTCCTTTAGTTTTCATGACTCATAGAAAATCACGTGCCCTTCTTGAGTTAGGACACCACCTAGTCCGTCTTTACTCACATCCACATGGACTGTGAAGTCTTTGTCCAGATCTACTACCTTTAAAATGGGTGTGGTCGTTAACAATTCCTTTAACTTATTAAAATTGTCCTAACATTTCTGTGACCAGTTAAACTTAGTTCCATTCTTTTGTAATGATGTGATAGGGTATGGAATCTTGGAAAACCCCTCTATAAATCTGTGGTAATATCTGGTGATTCCCATGAATGACCGGATGTCTACTACATCCTTTGGAATCGACCATTCCATGATGGCCCTTATTTTCTAAGGATCGACTACAATACCATCCTAAGATATTACATGTCATAGGTACTATATTTTATTATGATAAAATTTGCATTTATCAAATTTAGTATACAGTTTGTGTTTTCTCAAAGTTTGCAGATCTATCCTTAGGTGTTCTTTGTGTTCTTCTTATATTTTAGAATACACTAGGATATCGTCAATGAATACCAAAAAAACTTGTCCAAGTACTGACTGAAAATACTGTTCATTAAACATGTGAATGTAGCTGGCACGTTAGTGAGTCCAAACGGTATAATGACAAATTTACAGTGTCCATATCTCATTATGAAAGTTGTTTTACTTATGTCCTCATCTTTTATTCTAACCTGGTGATAACCAAATCTTAAATCCAATTTAGAGAAAATATTTTCCCCACCTACTTGATCGAATAGATCATTGATCCTAGGTAAGGGGTGCTTGTTCTTAATAGTCATTTTGTTTAATTGTCTGTAATCGATGCATAATATCATAGTTTCATCTTTATTTTTAACAAAGAGGACTAGTGCTCCCCATGGTGAAACACTCGGTCTGATATATTCTTTGTCCAATAATTCTTGCAGTTGAATTTTTAATTCTATTAACTCTGGTAAGCTCATTCGGTAGGGTGCTTTATATATAGGGTCTGAACCAGGTAGTAAGTCGATAGAAAAGTATATCTCCCTCCTTGGGGGTAATTCAGATATCTCATCAACAAACACATATCTGAAATCATGCAAAACAACAAAATCCTCCAAGCTAGATTTATTTTCTTTTTCCAACAGATTTGTTACTTGGATGCCATAAGTATGACAACCCTTTCTCATGCATTTATTAAATTACATTGCTAAAATCCATCTAATTGAGATTGGTTTTTGTATACCTTGAATTGTCCTAACAGTGTCATTTTCGTCTTTCTACTTGAGTGATTTTTCATAAAAATCTAGCACTTCTTTATGCCTTTCTAACCAATCCATTCCAATAATTATGTCAGAAGATCCTAACGGTAGAATGCTCAGATTTTTCTTTGTGTTTTGACCACCTAAACTGAACTCACAATTAGAAATAAAATCGACTACTTTTCTTTTTGTTCCCGTGGCTAGTTGTACTAGCCAATATTTTTCATGTCTTGTTTTCTTAAGTTTATTTGAATCCACTACACTAGGAGTTATGTAAATCAATGTAGCTCCTAGATCGATTAAAACATAAATACAATTATTTTTAATATTATTCAATTTCCACTACATTGGATTGGTGGTTAACTTGTCGGCCATCCACAACTGCATTTATCCGATGTAAGCTTCTGCCCACATCTCCCACTGTAGAGGCTTCCTGTAGATTGTGGACCGTAGTTCTAGCTGTTGAAGTCAAACGTGGACAGTTCCTCCTTATGTTAGGTTCTCCACATTCCCATCATTTTAACGATTCACGGGGGCTGTCCCCCCCAAACTTCTTTGTTCCCAGATTTACTGGTTTACCACCTCCTTGGGTGTTCTGATTGTTAGAGTGAAAATATTTTCTTGGAAAACTCTTTGCTATGTTCTGAAAAGGGGCTGGTTGATATCCCTTCTTCCGCTGGTTCATTCAGTCTTGTTTCTTGTCTTTCCAAGCCTTGGAAAATTTTGACCATTGTTTGTATTGGTCATAACACATTTGGGCCTTCCTGAAAACTTCACTCAAGGACTTGGGATTATCGAATTCGATTATGTCCTTATAGGACTGTGGTAAATAGCTTAGGAACCGCTAGATTTTTACTTTGTCCTTGTAACATCCCGCTCTGGCGCACTTACAAAACTTATTCTTTGAGGACACTTGCTCGCAAGTGATCTGGATTATATGATGATAAAACTTTTTCCTTCATTATGACGTGTTAAGTTATATGAAAAGATATTTTTACTACATTGATGTAGAAAGGTGATGCTGACTCGGTTTCTTTGAGTATGCAGGGTTTCAGACCTTGAGGATGCAGAGGCATCGGTGGAACTCCCTTGGACTTCGGATTGAGTCAGGGAGTGGGCTATTGAGTTGTTTCATTTACGATGATATTGTTTCGTTT
>JZKD02S1990977.1:305217-318221 GCA_000966675.3 Picea glauca | reverse complement strand
TATAAGTTTATTCCTATCTATAGGTACTTCCTATTGTTTGTAATCACTTCAAATATTAAGTGATATTTGTATAGACTGAACATCCTAACTTATTAATTGATTACGGGTTGTATATTTAGCCTATAACAATTATATGTATGTATAACCTCAGCTTTCAAGTTTATTTCCATTATTTTCTTACTAATTAGATACAGTAAGACTGTAATAATTATACTATATTTACTTCATTCCAATAGAAATAAATAAATAGGATGATTCATCCAGTGTTAAAAGGATGTCCTGCAGAGATATGATTGTACATATATATGTATAATTAGATCTCAGTTTTACTTTCGAAATCATCTTTATCGTTTTCACAGTCTACAGTTTGCATTTCAATTGAATATCTAGTTGTAAATGAATCACCTATGTGGTAGGGATGTCCTAGCACAGTATTCGAAATCATATACAGCAGTATCTCCCCATATAATTTCATAAATAATTCCATCCCAGCTAAGATACACAGAAAGGTTGTTGAACTTTTGCAATTAAAAAATGTAAGGGTTTGTACTACATTTCACCTCATTCCATCGAAATTTAACAAACAAAATAGTTCATCCAGATTTAAAAAGATGCATTCTAAAAACCAATAATTCAATAATATTTAACTATATAAGGAATAGGTAGACACATCTGAACAATTTTCAAACAACAAATGGAACAATCAAGTTATTCCCAACCTTAGAACAGAACAACCAAGTTACTTGTCTCGTTCACCCCCTAGCCTGACCATGAATCCATGAGGGTGAACTTAGAGCTCCTCCTCAGCAATAGTCCTTCAGTTTCAGCAATTTATCCTTGCCTCACACTCATAAAGTAGTGTTCATAATAGCAATAGATCATTCCTTTCCCCAACATACTAGGAAGTGTCCTGCCTCCTCCCATATGTTATATATCAAAAGCAATTGTGCCTAGGTCTTTGTCCCCTTGGGAATTTTCACATATTTCCAAATCCTTGATTTTCAGGGGCTGCCAATGGACAAATTATTTATTTTCCACTTGTCACATTCAACCATGAGGTAGTTCCAACATGTTCCCCTCTCATGGAGTCATGGTCAGTTGATTTTAACCTGGTTGTTCCATTTTTCCATCAGCAATAAATATAAAATATTTTGTTTCATACAAGTTTCATAGTCAAATAGTTATTTGGGTCAAATCAGATCTCTGCCCAATAGTCATAATAATCAATTACAATTAACTAAATTTGAAATTCAGAATTTCCATAAATGGCAATAATTTTCCAATTTTAAATTTACCAAAAACGGAAATAATTTCCTATGCAATTTTGGACTTGAATTTTTTTTATTTTGGGGGATGTTACAGATGGGTTAAGGGATTTGCAACCCCCAAATCCCCCCCACAATCACCATCCCATCCATTTAGATTTTTGGGCAGAAGATTTGGAGCAATGAACCCTTCTGAATGCAATGGATGACCTTTACTAGAAAGTGGGCGCAACCCAATATTAGTGAAGATGAAAGAGGTCAGAAAATTTGGATCCATAACCTGAAAACATTCAGTACTTTGGATCAAAGCATACTTATCCAAACAATGTAAAACTTTGGAGCTTAGAACCGACATAGATAATCCCTCCAAGAGAGAGCTAGGCAGGGAAGGCTCTAAAAATATCCAAGATACCTGAGCCAAATGTGTTGAATACAAAGGATAATATGAATAGGAGGTGGGAGAGACCCATTGAGATGAAAAAACCCCAATGAAACCTGATTGAGGCAGAGAATATAGATCCAAAAATTAAGAGTAAACAAAATCCAACTCTGAACCCTCAAAAGATAGAGGCTCGAACACTTGACCTAATAACGAGCCATAAACAACTACATCAAAAACTTGATAAGGAGAATAAATCTAAGAAAATATCCTACTCTGATCCTCCAGATTAGCCTCTGAAAGAAAAAAAATCCAAGAGAAATAAGGGAGGGATTCCAGCTGGTTGTTCCTAGGCCAACAATTCTGAAGGGTTCGCGGAATAGTCCACCTCATTGTCATATATCACCATATTTTAAAGGTATACAACCACATAATAGCCTACTCACCAAATAAATATCCCTCCAGCATCCCCCGACCATAGGCTAGTTAAGAAAACCACATAACTTATAGGAAAGGAACAAGAATAAGGGTTCGAGCCTATGAAATCAACTAAAGGGGAAGACATTGTAATAAAAATTAGTATATATAAATATAAATATAAATAAATAATTAATAATGTGAATATATGTTATAATGGAGAGACACCTTATTGAAATGACATGCTTCTTAGTGAAAATGCACCCTGTTTAGGTATATATATGGGGCCCTCATTTGTAATCATGTCATATTCAATATCTCATATTTTATATATAATGTTTTTATCCTAAATCAAATTCTTTATTTTATTGGACAAATATTTCGGGTATTCTATGTATCAACTAGCTTGGTTCTCCACACACATATATTCCATAAGGAGGACTCCATTATTATTTATAGTTAACAAGAGAGCCCTAACTATAACAACAGTTTAACTATCTAGTGGGCATTCTTTAATGAGGCCATATAATATTTATTCAATACTAACTACCATAGCAGTCCTTATTTAATAATAACTAACATAATGGGCCTAGTCCACCTTACATTAATTTTCCTACACTATTATTACTCTAGTGGTCCCTTTGGCCTCTAATTACACCCCTAAGGAGGATCCTGATAAGGACATTATACAATTGGGATTATATAATTAAGGGACATTTCTTATAGTCTTAAGAGTATCACTATGATTGGGCACCTGATATATAAGCACAATATAACTAACTTGAAAGGAACAATACTTCTTAACATTGCTTCAAATTCTAGTCAAAGTCACTATATAATTAAAAACATTATCATGGCTAAATTAAAATAGAAATTATGATGTAATGAAGAAATAAAATATCAAAAAAATAAAGGTACTATAAAGAAGTCATTATCTCCAATGTACACCACCAAAACTATATTTCTATTATAGTTATCTTAAGCAAAAAAATCAACATTGCTAAAATAAGAACTAACTGTATGGGCTTCATAATCCTAAAATTCTATGGGATAAAATAATTTGTTATCTTTTTTATACTAATAGGATCATCATCCACCCTCTTAAATAGTCAACAAATGCCCATATCGCAATTTCAAAATATTTGTAACACTACTCATTTTCATTACTTGTTGACTCAGCAAAACTACGAAGATTTAGGAAATCAAATATTTGTATCATAAAAAAGGAATTTAAAGAAAAGCAATTAATTCCTTATCATTTTTTTCTCAAGGTAAAGTTTGTCTCATTGGACTCTAATCATCACCATCACATTGTCAATCTAGTTGGCATTAGTAAAAGTCATTAAGGCTAAAGAGAGAGTGGACTACAAATTGTAGTCTGTGGATTTGTTATTAGGGAGTAATAGAAGAGGATGCCCTTTAGAATATCAAAACCATCATAAATATGGTGTTACAATGAGATTGAGAAAAATAAAAATTTGGATTACTAAAAATAGGTCATCTATCCAAACTTGAAGATCAAAATTTTCTCCACACTATTGCTAGTCTCAAGAAGAAACAAAATATTGCAAAAATAAGAACAAAATCCTTAAAAGATAATGAGAAAAAGGAATTTGTAAATTTTACATTTTTAACAAACTAGAAGATGAAAAAAAAAAATTCTTAGGTTCACAACCTACATGAATATTAAAACTAATTTTCAAAACATTTGTATTACTAGTAATATTTTTAATATGTTAACCCATGAAGACCAAAATGAACTCAGTAATTTAATTAATAAAACAAAATAATTAAGTTTTGAATATTAAGTTTAGATAAATGAATGCTCATCTCAACGGATCCCTAGGGGCTAAAAAGATCCCTATTTTTACTGGATATCCTAGGTATCCATTTTTTTCACAGAATTTTTAATGTGGCTTTTCATTTTTACCCCTAGTATGGAAACATGACGAAAATGTATATGGCCAAAGATAAAAAAAATAAGAAAATAAGTGCATCAACATCCCAATATAGGGATATGCCACTGTAATAAGATAGTGGGGTATCAAGGTTGGATGTATTGCATGCAAACTTGTTGGTTTGGTGTGTATGACAATTTGTTGTTGCATTCATATTATATGCACCTAAATTCTATTCGTTATTTTCTTTATTGCAACCTCTCCTCCAAGTTGATAATACCAAATCCAAAACTTTAGAAAACCAATTCATTGTGTAGTTTTCAAACAATAAAAAAGGGGAAAATCAAAGTATTAATATGTCCTTGCACTCCAATTTGGAACTTGTGGAATGATGTAAACATCGGAGCCATTCAATAAAAAAAACTTCAGAATAATTGTTCAGTGTTAAAAAAATATCTTTAATAGTAATATCGAAATATATCTAATAAAACTTTAAGAAATTTACTCCAAGGGTTAGCTCAATTGGTTGTTGCTAATGTTACTAGGTATTTGGCTAGTTCTATGCCAACAGGTTTTGATCTATAAACTGCCATGGATATTCCACTGCAACAATTCCTCACAACATACCTTACCATATTCTAAAATCTTTGAAATCATAGGTTTATGTGGTTTATTTCGTTAGAACCCATATTTGTTGTCTAGATTATTTCTTGAATTTAAGAAATAATAGAAATAGAAAAATGAAAGAACAAGAATAAAATACACACCATCCACAAAAATGAACACAATATTTGACCTAGGAAACCCAATATGGGGGAAAACCCAACTAAAAGGTGTGGCCTATGCCCTGCTCTCTTTGCTTCAGTTATAATATGCACATACAAAGGAATGGGAACTCACTATGGATTTACCTTTTGACAATGTGGCCTAAATGACTACTACATAATCCTCCTCCTCCTCTATTATGCTAAAATAATACCACTCCTAGATGTTTTTCTCATCTATGGAGAAATATACCATGCAAAAAATGGAACCCCTTGTCATCCTAGTAGCTCAACATTTAACATAGCCCTATATCCCTCTAGCGATAGGGTTGGACTTCTTCAACCCTCAATTGTGATAAGTTTTTGGACCTTAAATAGTCTTCTTGAGAGTTATCACTTGGATATCCCCATATGCGTGAGTAATAGGGTATGATGTGGAATCCTCTCATACCATGATGGTCAACATGGTATTTCAACTTGCAAGAGGAATAACTTTTGCGTACGAACTCTGATTGAGGTGTTTGATATACCAATGAAAAGGTCACAGAGTGTAGAATATGGAATATTTTTTGAAAGTGGGATTTAGGTCCCAAAAAAAAGGTTGTTTGATACCTCAAAATTGCTATGGAATATTTTAGATGGTTCCTAACCTAACTTTCCATCTCATTAAATGACCCTACAAGATGATTCCTCCAATTTTTTCCACTCTGAAAGCATTGAGATAGATGAAAAAAAATATAATGATCCAATCTGCATCATACCTCCCCATTTAGGGAGGAGTTTGGTCCCCAAAATATTTACTGAATGAGGTGAGGGAACCTTTCCTCTACATTCTCTATGGAGTACCATTTTTCTTTTTCTGGAATTCATCCTTTCAAACCAATCTGCCAAAGTTCATGCTACCCCTGTCTTGTAGTTCCGGACTTCTTCTGCAAAACTATGTCTTCTATCAACTCTTCCTAAGAATCTACTACTAATTCCTCTATGTTAGGTAAGACCTTATCCTCCACCTAATCCAACATGGATTTCTAATATAGTTTCATATTCTCCATTTTCACTATTGACTAATTTCACATATATGGGGGTATATTGAGTCTGTAGGAATTATCTCCCACCTTATACAATATATTGAAAGGGCCATACCACAGAGCCTTCATTTTATTACCAGGACCCTGTAATATTTTCTTGTTCAACTATAACCAAACCTTGTCTCCCACTTTGAATTACTTATCAGTTCTATGTTGATCATGTCTGACCTTTTAATTTTCTTGTGACTTCTTCAACATATCATGTACTTGAAAATGGATCTACATAATCTTCTCGATAAAATTTTCTACCCACAATGCATCTCCTTTGAGGTCCTCCCTTGCTCCTCCTTTTTGTCCATATACAACCTTTAATAGTGAAGGTGGGATATATCCAAAGAAGGTTTCAAAAGGTGACTTACTAGTAGAATTGTGTACTACTCTATTATAAGAGTGTTATATATAGACAATATTTTCATCCCATGTCTTTGGATGCTTTTGATTGTAACCCCTCAAAAGATGCACCAAATTCCTAATGACCACTTCTATTTGCTCATCTTTTGGGGGATGGAATGTTGTAGATATCTTCAACTTAATTTCCATCTTCTCCCACAATGTAGTCCAAAATGCACTGAGAAATATGGTATCCCTGTCTAATATGATTCTCCTTGGTATCCCAAAGTGCACCCAGATGTATTCAAAAAACTTATTTGTTGCTTCTTGTCCTTTGATGGTCTTTGTACAAGGCATGATAATGCACATTTTGTTGAACATATCAATTACCACAAATAGATAGTCATCTCCCTTCCTATTTTTTGGTAAACCTCTCATAAAATCCATGGAAATGATTTCCCAAGGTTGAGTGGGTAAAGGTAAGGGATGATATAGTCCTTAATTATTGTTGGATTCTTGTTTTGACACTTTTTTTCACTTCTAGTCACACCTTTCAACCTTTAATCCTTCACTTTGAACCTCATTATTATTCTTTTTTTTCCATATTATTCTCATTATCTATAGGATATGCATATTAGGAAGGACTCCAAGGTATCATTTCCTATTTTATACATTTTTCACCTTTTGGTATGAAAATAAACTTGAATATCATTTTACTAATCCATTTCTACAAGAATTTCAAATCCTATAGCAAGTAGTCAATTCCACTCAATTCATGTAACAAATTCGATGTTCCATATGGTTACACAAGTTAAAATGGGAAACTACCACTTGGAGGACATTATTAAGTCTTTTGATATGGTTGTGTATTCCTTAGATGATTCTTACAAAAAATAGGATAAGTGGCAACACGTGGTCAAACCTAGAGTCAACAAGGCACCATCACATGATATTTTCAAGCCATGTCAACATTGAATCAGTTCAAGAGGATTTGAAAAGTGGTAAGAGTAATTTCATTCATTCTATCATGAAAATTAAGGATTTCAAAGAATAATTCATTAGGATGGACAAATCAGATCATGTATCCCCAAGAAATCATTTGTTTTAAATTTCTGTTGTAACCAATTCTGAGATCCATGGATTATGGGACACCACTATAACTCACAATTGTCCTAGAGGATATTGTAAAACATTATATAAATGAAGGTAGATAGATCTAAAATAAGATCTGCAGGTGTGTTGGATGGTATCATTGTTTCTCTATATTTGTGGGAGTATCTTGTCGATTTTATGGTGATCCAACCTAAATATAATCTAAGTAGGAATCCATTAATCTTAGGATGACCATGGTTAGACACTACAGATGCATTCATTGGTTGCAAATCCAAAAAAATGCTTATCTCACATGGTGATTTAGTTAAGAAATTAACTCTATATACACATGAAAAATATTCAATTGAGCTAGAAAACACATTATGGCTTGACAATTTAAACAATGATAAATAAAAATATACAACCAAATTTCACAATATATCAAGTTATGAAATTTAAAAGGAATACTAAACAAAACCAAATTCATAATTTTCTCATTAATTTAGATTTTTTTCAATATTTTGGTTTGTCTTCTCTTTCTTTTGATCATATATTGAATGTATATTTTCAATAAAACTGTGATCTACACATTTTTTTGATCACTACAAAATATTACACTAGCCATAAATGCAATTTCATAAACTTTTAGTGTCCCTGTTGAAACTAGTCAAGGGAAATTTCTTAACATTAATAATAAAATTGATAATTTACAACAGGGTCAATTAATCAAGATACTATAAAAGAATTCAATTACATTTTCATGAGCATAGTTAAATGAGAGGCATTCACCCTAACATTTTTGTTCATCCATTTATATTCAGTACAATTCTAGACCAATTAGACAACCCCAAAGATGCATCAATCTAGCTTTGAAAGAAATTGTAAAGGGAGAGTTACAAAAGTCATTGTTAGGACCCTATAATGTACCTTTTTGCTCACACTTTCTGCTACCATTACATCCTTTTTTCACTCACATTTAAACTCACATTATCACCTTACCCTATCTTTCCAAAGGTATATAACGTCTCTTGTCTTTACTATATGTTTAATTTGTTTTGCATATAATTTTACATTACTCTCATCCTTAACCATTGATCAGAAATATATAAGTGTTGAAATAGTTCAAACTGTAGATTATCATTGTTGTTTGAAGGCCCATTGCTGAAACAGTTAAAAGCACGCAAACCCTGTGGCTGAAACAGTCCATGGTCTACAATGCTGAAACAACAACTCACACAAGACGAAGTTGTTACACTCTCTGTGGTCTACGATGCTGAAACAACAACTCACACAAGAAGAAGTCGTTACACTCTTCGTGGTCTACGATGTTGAAACAGCAACTCACACAAGAAGAAGTTGTTACACTCTCCATGGTCTACGATGCTGAAACAGCAAGTCACACAAGAAGAATCCGTTACACTCTCTGTGGTATACGATGTTGAAACAGCAATTCACACAAAGCTGTTACACTAACCACAAGAGCTGCACCTTGAGCCAAAATTAACCATCGCTGCTATGTGAGACCACGTTGCTGAAACAGTCAGAACGCAAATCCCATTGCTGAAACAGCCCGCGATTTGCAATGCTGAAACAACATACAACAACAACAAGAAGAAGATAAATAAATAAGTTGTTACTCCAGCCACAACAACAACACCTCACTCAACACCTTTTCAACTATTGAAATAGCATTCTGTTACGGGAGACCAGGATATCCTATTCCAATAAAGAGATTATCTAACTAAGAATAGGATTCAAATGTACACATGTAATTTGATGATCAAATTGTATCGAGGGGATTCTCCTCTTTAATAAGAGGAAATCATCATTAGAGAGGACCTTCTTTTTGGCTAAGAGAGGATTTACAGAGAAGGATGTGTTTTAATTCAAACATTGTAATATGATACAGTTGACAGATGAATAAAAGACTGTTCTGAGCATTTCTTTCTAGTCCCTTTCGTTTCAAGGGAATCTTGTGAGAAGGGAGGGCCCACCTTCTTCACAAGATTCACCCATTAGCTTTGTAGTGTGTTAGTGTTATTTTTGTTCATGCCTTGATTAGATTATGTTTTGCTGAAACACTACTTTACTGAACTTTGTTTTGCTAAAACTCTGCTTTATTGATTGTTACATTGTTTTCATATGATTCATGCTTGGGTAACTGTTAATCACTCTAGTTTGCAATCCTGTTTGGTGAATTTATGAAAGCGTGATAATCAAGGATAGGTGCTGAATATTCTTGCTTGGGGAATAGGGTCATGTTCTCTGTTAAGAGATAGTTAGTCTTCAATGTATGTCAATAATTTTTTATTAGTAATGAGTTCATGAAAGTGTGCTAATCGGAAACAGGTGCTGAAGATCCCTGCTTGGGGAATAGGGTCCTATTCTCTGTTAAGAGTTAGTTATCCTTCAGTGTGTGTCAATCATTTCGATTAGTAATGAGTTCATGAAAGTGTGATGATCGGAAACAGGTGTTGAAGATTCCTACTTGGGGAATAGGGTCCTGTTCTCTGTTACAGAATAGTTGGTCTTTCCTTTTGCAGTATCTTGAAAGATTTCTTTCCTAGGTTGTTATTTCTTAATGTAATCCAGGATTCTTTGGATAATTATTTCTTTAAACTTTGAACTCTGCAATAGGTAGGTTGCTTTTCTGTAATTCAAAGTAGAACTTCAGTTTACTCAAGGAAAGGTGTGATTAGTATATTTTTACTACAACTCTAGATTGCTTTTAAGATTGAGCATATATAGTGTGTGATTACCTTTGAAATAAACAAACTTCCCTGGGTTGACAATTTATGTAGCACTTGATTGTTTTGTTAAATAAGCAATTATAGTGACCAACATTTTGGCGTCATTGCCGGGGAAGGTAATTATAGATTTCAAAAGCACTTATGTTCTTTCAGATATAAATATTGCATGAGAGGACATGGAGACCCCAAAGAAACTGACCCTACAGGTGGCAGGGGTAGAGGAAGAGGAGGAAGAAAGACATATATTGATGAGATCATATCAAAATATGAATCTGTTGCTCCTCAATGACCAAACTCTCGGAAACCGAAATCCCAACCTTCCTTTCAAGGAAACTTTGAAACGAGGAAAGACGTTTGGAGTCATGAGATAGTTGAGAAACCAGCAGGAAACATTGAGGACAAAGCAAGCGCAGCAGGGGAGCAAACAGAAGAAAACATGGATGAGTACAATGAAGAATTGCATCATGAAGAGCAGGTAGGTCCTGAAAGAGAGGTAAATGATGAAAACTCTTTTTCCACATTAGGATTTCCTATTGGTGATCTTCCTAGAGGGGTATCTCCCATGAAGAAAATTCCACTCTCAGCACTACCTAACTTTCATGGTCTATCTTCAGAAGATCCTGATGAATTCCTTTTTGAGTTTGACATATTATGCAAAAGTTATGATTACATTTCCAATGCTCAAAAATTAAAGCTATTTCCAACAACATTGAAAGGAAATGCACTAAGATGGTTCATGAGTCTTGGAGATCATGTAATCAAAACATGGGATCAGATGAGATAGAAATTCCTGCATAAATACCAAGACTATTTCCGAACAAGAGAAAAGAAGGAGGAACTATTCAAGATGATACAGAAAGAGGATGAAAATCTGGAGGACTTTGTAGAAATGCTACAGTATAATCTACAAAGATCCAGTCACCCCGATGTAAGTAAAGATATTCTTAAAACAATATTATTAAAAGGAGTAAGGGATGACTGTCTAGATATGTTGAATATTCTTGGAAAAGGGGACATATCTAAAGAATCATATGATGAAATTGTTAACCTATGTAAAAGATGTTCAAGAGGAGCTTCAAGGAATAGATCAAATAACAGGGATACCAGATTTTCAAGAGTTCAAAAATCAGCCAGTGGGGGAGCAACAAGAGCCGAAATAGGTAATTTACTTGAAGGTTTTAAAACCAAAATGTTAAGCTCTTTTGCCTCACAAATTGACACCCTGCAGATTCAAAAGAAACAAGCCGAAGCAGAAGTAGCTCTGTCCATCTTTTGTTCTAAATGCAGAGACAAGCACCCATGAAGGGAATGTCCATTGGACAAAAAGCCAATCTGCACCATCTGTGATAAAGATCATGAAACTCAACAATGCCCTTCTTTACCAGGAATCAAGGCAGCATTGCAACCAACTAATGAAGAAGCTGAAGTTGTCTATCTGTTGAAACAAATAAGGCAATGGAAACCGCGGGGACAAGGTATGAATCCTAATATTCCATTTACACCTTCTAATCGTTGGAATAACTATCCTTCTTTTAATCAAATGAATTACCCTCCCTATAATCAAATGCAATACCTAAATCAAATGAATTACCCACCCATGCAAAAAACTAACCCTCCCTTTGTTGATCCGTCAATGTGGACTCCTTGGCCTCCACAACAACAACAACCGTATCTGAACCAATGGAATCCAAATTGGAGAGGGCAACAACCCCCGTTTCCAATTCAATTACCTCAATCGCAATTTCTGCAACCACTCTCCTTACCATCAGGTACTCTACTAAACAATCAAATGATGAGGCCCCAACTAGCTGTACAACCTAACCCTAACCCCAATAATAAAGTTGTGCAGTGCATTGATATTCATAACCAGCCTACATTTTCTCTTCTCCCTGTGCAATGCAATGATATTCATTTACGATCTAGGAGAATAGTAGAACCTGTCATAGCTGATGTCACCTCTTATTATAAAGAGGAAAAAAAAGAGCATGATGTACCTGAAGAGGTACAATCATCCTCTAACACTGCTGCTGAAACAGCAAAACCACCATTTCCTTAGCATTTAGCTTTGACTAAAACACCTGAGCCACCTGCTTTCAATCTTCTAGGGGAATTACAAAACCTTTATGTCAAAATTCCTCTATTACAAGCACTCCGAGATGTACCAATTTATGCCAAGACTATGCGAGACATTTGTGTTAAGAAACCTGGTAGGAAAATTAAAGATCCCCTTATAGTTCATGTCATGGGCGACTTGTCTGCACTAATGTCAGGTAAAGTTCCCCCAGTTAAATATGGTGATCCCGGCCACCCTACCGTCTCAGTACAAATTGGAAAAACGATAATCCCTCGAGTCCTGGTAGACTTAGGTGACGCTATCAATATTATGACTTTGGAAACCTCACAACTGTTACAACTACAGAATGAAATCAGAGACACCCCAACTGTCCTAGAATTAGATGATCATTCTACAATCAAATCAGAGGGAGTCATTGAAGACCTAATTATCTCAGTGGAATCCTAGAATTATCTAGCTAACTTTTTGGTATTACAACCTAAAACAAAGTTGGGGGGCCACCCTCTAATTTTGGGTAGGCCTTGGCTAGCCACAGCAAACACTTTTATCAGGTATAGATCAAGTTCAATGACAATTTCCAATGGTTACGAGACTAAACAGCTTACCCTCTACCCTCACGCTACACCCTTGATTAATAATGATAATTCTGTATGGGTAGACTTTGATTATCAACTTACTCAACCCATCTTGACTATCGGACAAGCCTTAAGCCTTAAATATGCCACAGAGGATGAAGTAATTAATAATTTTATTTGTGAACCCTCCTCTGTGACTCTAGAAACTCATAACCAACTAGCTGCACTTTTGGATTCAGATAATCAGAAAAACCTTGACTCTGAAAACCCACCTCAAACATCTGCCACCATCTCTTCTAAAAGCATACCAGTAGAAATTGAACCTGGCAAAACACTGAACATAAACCCCAACCTGACAGATGCTGAAACACA
>JZKD02S1990977.1:281696-293617 GCA_000966675.3 Picea glauca | reverse complement strand
AAGGAGGTTGCCCCCTCGAAGAGGCTTATTATCTGAAATTATCTCTTTTTCAAGGCGTTGAGTACTTTTTCTGAGGTTTTTATATGCTATATTGATGTTTGGTTCTTAACATAGATTCTGGTGGACATGATACTTTACCCACAATATCTTACTCTTTTCCATCATAATCAAATCATTTCCATATGCCAAAATTTTGTTAAATTAATTATGAACATAACATTTATGAAGTTGGATTCGACGCTCTTTCACTTTCATCACTTGCATGGAAAAAAGACATGTTTCAAGATGATTTTACATGATTTATGTTTGAAAAATGCAATTCACTCATTCTTATGGAGATCAAATATTCTACATTTCATATTCATTCTTTGGTTAGTTAAAATTTTAATAATTATGCTTCATGTTTTGAAACAGTCCATTTCATCAAAGGAAGTCTTCAAACCAATAATCTGATTGATGTCATGAATCCTCTTAGGATGTGTTCCCTATTGACAGATCTAGTTCATCGAAGTCATAGTTTTCATCCCAATTTTTATGACAGAATCTTAGAATGGATTGAAGATTCATATCTAAAAAATATTCATAATAAAGATAAAGTTGTGCTTGCTTTGTTTCTACCTAAATATCTAGGAAGTAAGCATGACATTATTTTTTAGATCCTCCATGTGAAGAAATTGATGAACACTCGGAGAATTGTCAGGAGGATGGGGCACTTCGGCCTTGGCTGATGGTTATGTCAAGTCCCCATAATATTGACAATTTTTCCAAACTTACTTACATTCTTCCATGCCATTATAACCCATATCAAGACAAGATAGAAGAATGCATGGAGGATTCATACATCAAGAAGTTTCAAAAGAATAGTAAAGTCGTGCTTTCTTTGTTTTTAACTAAATATATAGGAGGTAAGCATAACATATTTCCTTTTTATATGCAAATACTACATTCTTTTATTCTGATTTTCGACTTGATATGCCTTGCAGGATTGAAGATGCTCTTGTGGATGCACTGGAAATATGATTTTACTAAGCATTTTGATCTATGTAGAAGTTATAGTAGGTGTAGGAATAGATTCATTTTGGGTTTTTCTTGCCTTTTCATTTTTTTTCCTTTGAATAATGCAGTTATGAAGGTGCGTGGCTATGAAAAGAGAACCATCCTTTGAATTTTGTCAAGGAAATTTTCTTTCAATTCCTTTGTTTTTCTTTTTCGCAGCTATCTTGACTAAATGTTTCTTTTTCGAAACTTGGCACCATCATGTTGGAGCATAACCCTAACTTACATTAGTTTATACCTAGCTTAGACTCCTAGATCTTGGTTAATGCATTCCATCACAATTTATTTCACCTAATTTGGCCACATAGATAAGAAGGGCGCCTCATCCCTAGATTTTAGGGAAAACTGTTATTTTTATATCAAGACTCAACTCTCGGTTCTTGATTTTCTTGATTTATTCTTGATTTATTCCAACTCCCCCATGAAAAAACTCATCCATTATTGGGGAATGCACACCTCCTCTTTGAGTGAGAGATTTATTCCTTAATTAATGATTTTTTCCTTTACTATTATTAGTAACTTCTATTTCGGGTCAATTAAGTGAGTTGGAACTGCTTCTCTTGTCAGTTAAGTGAGCTTAAGTGAGCTAATGCACACCAATTGAATCTTGTGGGAATTAATGAGTTTGTGACATGTGTCTTTAGTGGTCTAGGTCGAACTATGTTGTCTCCCTTAGCCTATGACACCTATTTTAACTTTTTCTAGCTTTTTTTACTAAAATTTCTATGTTGGAAATTCTATATATTCACCTCCTCTCTTATTTTTGAGGTTGGTTGCTCATGTATATTAATTTTTTATTAATATAATTCTCTGATTTATGGAGCAAAAAATTTCTCTCATCTCTTGAATATCAGCAAATTGTATGTGTTCAATTTAACTAGAATTCTAGATCTATCGGGGTTTCTCCAGGAATTCTACATGGTATCAGAGCTAGATTGAATTTAGTGGATTGTACACAATTTTATTTGCAGGTATAGATCATTAGGAGGTGCATAAAGAAGCAATGGATCATCTCTCTCATCCCACAAAACTCATTCTAAATCCTTTCAATTACTTCGAATGGAAGACAAAGATCTCTTTGCTCCTCCGAAGCAAAGGGATTTGCAGGGTAACAATGGGAACAGAGAAAGAACCGACTGCTGCAGTGGAGAAGATCAAGTATTTCAATAAATTATATGAAGAAATTGGTTTGATATGCCTATCAATTTCCAGAGATATCCTCTTTCATGTCAGTGGAGCCACTACTCCTGATGTGGTCTGGACCACATTGGAAGGACTATTTGGCAAGCAGGATGCAATGAGAGTGCATCAACTGGAGAATGAACTCATATCCCTAAGTCCAATTCATTTTAGCAACCTGTAATAATTCTTCACCAAGTTCAAATCCCTCCTCAATGAACTTAATGCATGTGGAGTCAAGAAAGAGGAAGATCAGCTCATCCTTTCAATTCTCTCAAAATTAGGCCCTGAATATTCCGTATTTGTATCGTCTTTTCAAGCATCTAAATTGACTCAGGAAACATGGAAAATGCCTGCATTGAATGATTTCATTGCAAAATTGACTCAAGAGCAAGCTAAGTTAGTCCAAATGGGTGCCATCAAGAATTCCAAGAACCAAGCACTTGCGGCTACTGATGCTCCAAAGAGAAGTGGAAAAGACAAGCAAAAAGCAAAGGGTAAATTTGTTGAATTGAAGAAGGAGAGATCCTCACAATCTTCAAAGAACTCTTATGAGCCTAATGGTAAGAAGAAGAAGGAAATGTAACATCCTACTCTAGCGCACTGAGAAAACTTATTCTTTGATGACACTTGCTCTCAAGTGATCCAGATTATTATGCTATTAAAACTTTTAACTTGATTTCGATGCGTTATGGGCTGATGACATGTTGTTTTACTGCATTGACATAGACAGGTGCTATTGACTTGGTTTTACTAAGTGTGCAGGCTTTTGGAACTTGAGGATGCAGAGGCATCGATGGAACCCCTTGGACTCTGGATCGAGTTAGGGAGTGTGCCTTTGGGGTTTGATTGTTTTACTGTGATATTATTCAATCTGACTGGGTGATATGATATGGATACATTCTGACATGATTTGTTGATGATGAAGGCTGATGATAGCTTGTCGAACAGACTCACATATGGATTAATGGGGTCACACACAACTACCACAGATGTTGAGGGAGAGGTGTGGATAGTATCACTGCCACAGCCTACTAGCACTCCTGTCGTGGCTCGAACTGTAGGTTAACGATTACCTAGTTCAAGAAGACCCACGATGTCATGAGGGAAAACTTCCACAGTCGCTCACGATGATTCTAAGGGGTGCACAATAAGGCAAGGGCCTTATTCCTTAGAATCCCTTAGTCTCCCACAAGTTCACCTAGCAGAGTGTTGACTCCAGAGGTTATTGATGTCTACCAATCAGTCAAGAGGCGAGTGGCACCCTTGGAGCACGTAGTGCATCCTGAAGGGCATGTCGCACGAGGGAACAGATGAGGCGAATGGCACCCTTGAAGCACCTAGTGCGTCCTGAAGGGCACGTCACATTGATGATGATAGATGATGAACCTAAATGGCCCTAAGACAATAACGGGTTAAGAAATTTAAAAAAAAAAAACAATTTCCCTAATTAAATGTCGCCCAGTACAAATCTAAGTTCTAAGTATAAAATTTCGCTAGGGTAAAATTTTGTCTACCTTTAAAAAAAAAATAATAATAATTTAAATAGATAAAATAAAATAAAATAATAAAATTTAAACTACAAACCACTTAAATATTAATTATGATCTTCATAAAATTTTGTACCATGATGGGAGTAAGAAATTAAATTATCCATAAGAAATAAAATCTATGAATTTAAAATGTAAAGAGGGAATTAATTATTTATCTTTTGATAATTTAAGAAGAAAATTAATGATAAAAGGGAAAATGGGTTAAAACCTACACCTACCTTTTTAGATCTAAGTGAAAAGGGGAAAGAGGGAAAATAAAAATAAAATAAAACTGAAATAAGAAACTAGGGAAAAAGGGGGGGTAACATAAAAGGGGAAAAAGGGGAACTTAAGGGGAAAAGGGGGAAGTCAACTTAGTAAGGAATCCACATTTAAGAGTTTTCTAATTTTAAACTGATTTAGCAACTTCTTAATAGGGAAAGCCTTTAAAACCTGTAAGGGAATCTAGGGACACCTAGGAGTGATTCTAGGAGTAACTCTAGGTGGGTGAGGGAAATAAAGTTATTTACTTAATTAAAGAAATTAATTAATGGAGGAATGTAGGGGATGAGGGACACTTGTACAGAGAAAAAAATTTAGGAAATTATTTTAAAAACTTTAATTAAATGAGATTTAGGAAAGAGAGGAGGTCGTATATTCTATATAATGAAGGAAGGAGAAGGAGAAAGGAGGATCTTTTGTTTATGTAACGTTACGCCGCAGGAATATTGACTTGACTGATTTACTTGTGGGAGTTGGGATTTCCCAGCTCGAAGAGGAGTGGTAGCTCGGCCTTGCGAGGAAAGATGGGAGTTAGACGTACCCTCTAGATAGTGTGTGGCCCCTTTGCGGCTCAGGGGGATAAGGGGGAAGTAGAGTACCCCTAGCATTGGCTGGGAGGTACCGATGAGGTCTCGACGGTCGGCGAGTGGGAGTGGCACGGAGCGCGCGGACGACACCTGGAGCAGGCGATCAAGCAATGGTACACTTCTTTATTGAATGATATAATGTAGTATAATTTATGTTGATCTGCATGACTGTTGTGGTTCTTAGCTGTTGATTTTCGTTGTGCCTTCTTGTGATTGTTTGATTCTACTAGTATTACCCTTCCTCTCTGCAACCCGCTATTACCCTCAGCGTATTTGTTTATCCCTGCGATTTACCATTTGTAGTCAGTGTTTTACTCTCTTATTGGAATGCAACCTTGACTTGGTTTAGACTGAAAATTTACCTTTCGAGACTACAAATTTAATTCATTGTTAGCATCATCAATTATCATTTTCTCTACGTTATCAGTTGGTTTTTTAGCTACATTTTATTTTTATGGCAGCGCTTTCAGTTTTGGACAGTGTCACCCTTAACCCCCTTGAATAGATTCTTTTTCACTTAACATGCACTCAAACCTAAGACCCATAGCGATAGAAGTATAAGATATTTTCCGACTGAGTTCAGCGCTTTCAAATCTGCATTTTCAGCCTTGTTTAATCTTCCCCTTTTCAGCGTCTGTTTAAACAATGAATAATACTTCACTTGGATGTGTTCTTGTTCGGGCCCCAAATGTCAGCTAAATCCGGATACACCTGTGTTTTTGTGAACCCATGCCAACAAAACCTCTGGTTATTTGCCTTTGATTCGTTACAATGATATCCTTCCATCATTCCCTTAAACTTCGAAACTCCTCGCACTATGTTATGTTGTTAGCTGTGTGTTTGAACCAGTGTTGCATGCTTTGTCTACGTTGATCTCTTAGGACAGCTCCCTTCCACCTTTATTGCTGAGGGACCTTAGGGAAATCTTACCAGCTAGACCAGTTACCACACTGAGTCGAGCAGGGATGGAGGTCAGCACTCTAACCTTGGGTTTTTCTTTTTACTTGGGCATTTAATTGGGAGACTCTACAATGGGTCAACGTTCGTTGCCTCGTTTTACTGGTAGCAGTTGCTTCTCCTTGGTAACTTCCTTAAATTTTTTTCCTTAAGATCTAGTCGTAGCCATGGAAATAATCCGACCCTTACAGCTCAACGTATTTCGAAGGCAACAGGTTACACGCGGTCAAGAATTTCATTGCAAGTTGTTGGTTCATGACTTCCTTTTTGGGTATTTTAAGTCGTTCTTGTTAATATTAAAATGATGATTAAACTCAAGGCACACTAAACTCCAACTGGGCACAGTGGCAATCCTTTTGTTATGCGTATGGCACCTTTCTGTTC
The DNA here is from genome assembly GCA_000966675.3 of Picea glauca. Classification (NCBI taxonomy): domain Eukaryota; kingdom Viridiplantae; phylum Streptophyta; class Pinopsida; order Pinales; family Pinaceae; genus Picea; species Picea glauca. Next base: position 287,640 of record JZKD02S1990977.1, on the reverse strand, counting down.
ATTTCTGGATGGTCATCTACTTTCATGTCCATATTTAATGACAGCCAGGATCCTTTTGATAGTTTGGTCGTTTCTATCCCTTCCCGGATTTCTCGCTTAATTGACTGCCTTACACGTGGTGGCCTGGTGTTAGGTGCAATAATGGCTGGGTTGGCAGCGAACACCCTCCCATTGATTTCGGACAGTGCCTTAAAATTTTACCCACCATAGAATTGGACAGTAGGTATGGCACGACAGCTCAGACATAACCACCATTTTGTTGACAGTTTGTTATGTATGTTGTGTTATGAACTGTTTTTGTGAGTAGTTTATATGCACTGTGCTTTATATTAATATTGATTATTGCTAATAGGTAATGCTAAATGATAAATTTCAGAGTTGTAATTATTGATCAAATTAGAATGGACAGTTAGATATGAAAAGGATGATAATGTTAATTAGTTCATTTAATTGTATTTATCGATTTATTTAAGACTCTTTGAAGTAGATGTCTAATGTATTGATATTGATTATTGTCATTAGATAATGTTGACTGGTAAATTTAGAGTTGTATTATTGACCAATTTAGATTGGTTAGTTTAGATATGAAAATGATGTTGATGTTAAATGGTTCATTTAGTTGTATTTATTGATTTACTCAAGACTCATTGAATTAGATGACCATCATAATGACATTGATTAATGTGGATAAATAATGTTGAATTATTAGTTTAGTGTTGTAATTCTGGATTAATCTAAGCTTGTTTGGAATGAAATATAATAGTACCTTCCAAAAGAGGCTAATTATATTCTTTTAGTTTATCATATAATTAGTGAGAAGAGTAAATTATAATAAGTGAACCTTCCATTATTATAATTATTAGATATATTAAACATATGGATATAAGTGCAAATCTCTAGTTATGGTTCATGTTAACTAGAATTATAGGAACTTGAGGTGTAGTTGGTAAGTTCAAATTAATATGATTATATTTGGTCGATGCACTAGACCTGAATTTATTATAACATTGGTAGAATTACTGTTATTGCATAGTAATGGAAAAGCTATAGTATTAGTGATGAAGGATTTGATTTATAGGTTGCGATTTTGTCCTTGTTATATGAGAATTGAGTATGGGTTATAAATTTTAATTATGATGGCTATGTTTCAAATTGAAGTTACTGATCTTCCTAATTTACTTTTTCATACCAGGATGGTGTTACAGATAATTAGATCATACTGTATTGAATTGTTCGATTCTTGAGCAAGAGATTTATTTCTAAAATTATTAATGTTGAAATTCTAGGATTGATGGTTATACTAGGGTTGGATAAGGGAATTAGACACCTCCTTGTTCCTCAGAACAGTGGCCAGCCCTGAGACCTTAAATGGTCAAAATCGATGGGAACTTGGGCTTGAGCATTGCTTATGTGTCCTGGAGGTCCTAACCATTGCAGGGACCGATGGGTAGTCATCTTTTTTTTATGTTGTTAGTCGATTGTCGTTCCTTGCTTTCAGAAGCTCGATGTGCATCTTAGATCGTTATGTTGTGGTTGCAATTGCATGCGTCATGTTCGTCATCGTATGGCAACGCAGATTCGAATGTATTTATTACCCTTGTACACACACGCACAAAAAAAAAAATGCACTTGTTATAAGAGGTTTGTCCTCATAACGAGGAGCTTCCTTACATATGGTATCAGAGCGGGTTCGACCCACGACTTGGGATCGCTATGGCTTTCGTTGATGTGAATGATTGATTATACTGTTGCTAATCGAGTTGATTGTGTGTGTGCAGATAATCATGGTTAGAAGACCCCACGAAGGCAGACGACGGGGTGCTAGGGGAGGAGGCGTGACACCTCCAATAGCATCCACGCCTGAGGGGTCTAACCCCTAGGGAGATGAGCAGGTTCTCGGACAGGAGCAGATAGCAGTTGGAGATGTGGTCGAAATGATGAGATATTTTCAGCGCATGTTCGAGGCACTGATCATCCATTTGGACAGAGATGAGGCCAGAGCGTCGACACCCACTGAGGTTCCACCACATGCTCTGGTCAGTACTAGTAGCATTCACCTCGAACTCGAGAAGGTCAAATTTCTCGAGTATTTTGGTGCCCCGGATGGCACAGCCACTGAGGAATGGTTGGAGAACATGGTGATGTGCTTCACACTTCGCGATTATACCTCTAACATGAAGGTCCACATGGCGGACTTTCAACTGAAGGGGAGCTCTCTTCTATGGTGGAAGATGCTCCTACCACAACTGAACATGGCCATCGAAGACGTGTCATGGGAACTGTTCGAGGAACGGTTCTGAGAGAGTTACCTTTTAGAGGAATTCATTGAGCATTAGCTTGATGAGTTCAAATCCTTATGACAGGGAGGTCGTACGGTGCCCGAGTACGAGGCCTATTTTATGGAGTTGCTCAGGTATGCTCCGCACCTTAACACTAAAAAAATTAAGGTCAACAGGTTCATGTTTGGCCTTAACGGTAGCCTACGTGCAAAGGTTAGGATTTTGATGCCTCAAACCTTGCATGTTTCCATCCAGAAGGCCCTCATAGCAGAGGAGGAGCTTATCAGTGGGGGTTAGACCAGGACTCCAGCGAGACCAGCAGGGCAGGTTTCATCTAGAACACAGTAGCACCAGCCACTAGTCAGACATACGTCGGGATACCATGGCTTCCAGAGGGGATCCACTTTCACTACACCCCGATGACCGACGCCTCAGTAGTGGACACCTTATCGGGGACCACAAAATCAGCGGCAGCAGCAGCAGTTTAGGCCTATTCAGTAGAATAGACCAGGATTCCAGGTCGGAGGGTCGTCATCTTCTACTTCAGGTACCAGGACCACTGGGCCGAAGAAGGGGTGTTGGACATGTGGGGAGCCACACTACTAGTGCGACTGCCCCGTGGAGAGGACTAGAGCGTCTGAATCAGCTGGACCCACTACCATGGGAGATATAGGCAAGGCCCATCAAATTCATGTAGCAGTGAATAACCGCCAGGCAGAGCATCACTCAACTGTGCTCAAGACGACAGGTACCGTCGCTGACCAGACCCTTAGTATTTTGATAGATCCCGGTGCTACCGAGAGTTTCATTTCTAGTGCAGTGCTAAAAAGGATTAAGGTAAAGGCAGTCGAACAAGACGAGTTTAGTTTCATAGAGATGGCTTTAGGAGCCAAACAGAAGGTTGGAGGAAAGGTTACGGGTTGTCCCCTTAACCTAGGAGAGTTTGTCACAAGGGCCAACCTATACGTCATGATCCTAGGATCTTATGATGTCGTGATTGGTATGGATTGTTTGGAATCGCATGAGGTGATAATCAACTGTAATAAAAAACAGTTGATCTTGGTCGATGATGAGGGACAGGGACGTGTGATTGTAGGATGAAACCAGGGAGTTTCCCTGAGGTTCATCTCTTCCTTACAACTTCGGAAGAGCATGCACAAGGGGTGCAAGCTTTATGCGATCCTTGCGCTAAATGAGAAGGGGGTAGAAGAAGGTCTAGAACACCTTCTGGTGGTGAGAGAATTTGCGGATGTGTTTTCGGAGGAGTTACCTGGGATGCCACCGGAAAGGGAATTGGAGTTTACCATAGACCTAAAACCGAGGACTAAACCGATAGCAAGAATGCCTTATCGGATGTCGACCCTGGAGTTACAAGAGTTAAAAATGCAATTGAAGGAGTTGTTGGACCTGGGATTGATACGTCCTAGTGTGTCACCATGGGGTGCACCTGTTATTTTCATATGAAAGAAGGACGGATTGTGGAGGCTTTGCATTGACTACCGTCAACTGAACAAGTTCATAATCAAGAATCAGTATCCCTTGCCAAGAATTGATGATCTGTTCGATCAAATGAAGGGTGCGATGATGTTCTCCAAGATCGATTTGCGATCAGGGTATCACCAGTTCCATATCAAGGAGGATGATGTCCCTAAGACCACCTTTAAGATGAATTTTGGACATTATGAGTTTATTGTTTTACAGTTTGGACTGACAAATGCCCCAAGGTTATTTATGAGTTTGATGAACGGGGTGTTCCGCGAGTACTTGGACAAGTTCGTCCAAGTGTTCATTAACGATATTTTGATTTCCTCTCGTACGATGAAGGAGCATGACGATCACTTGCGCTTGGTACTACAGTGTCTGTGAGAGCACAAATTGTATGGGAAATTGTCCAAATGCTCTTTTTATCAATCGAGGATTCACTACTTAGGGCATGTCATCTTCGGGGAAGGCATTGTCATGGATCCAGATAAGATCGAGGCTATTATGGAATGTCCTACGCCTACGAATGTCCCAGAAATGTGTAGCTTCATGGGTTTAGTAGGATACTATTGGTGATTCGTCAAGGGATTTTCGAAGGTAGCAAATCAAATCATGTAATTGCGGAAGAAAAACAAGAAGTTTGTTTGGAGCGAGAAATGCGCGGAAGCATTTCGGAGGCTCAAGAAATTGTTGACAACAACACCGATACTAAAGGTCCCTGACATGGACGCGGACTTCTTGGTATGCACAGAAGCATCCAAAGAAGGCTTAGGCAGAGTCTTGATGCAAGACAGATGATTGATTGCTTACATTTCGAGGAAACTGAGGAGAACTACGCGACGCAAGATTTGGAGTTATTAGCCATCGTATATGCCTTGAAGGTCTAGAGACACTACCTTGTTGGAAGAAAATTTGAATTAAAGACTGACCATTATGGACTACAACACATTTTTATGCAAAGAGACCTAAACACGCGACAACGACATTGGTCGGAATTGCTTAGCGAGTACGACTTTGAGATTACTTACATAAAGGGAACAGTGAACCGAGTGGCGGATGCTTTGAGTTGGAGACCATGGATATTTTTGGTGTTGCCTCTTAAGATGAATCTACGTGAGAAGATTCTCACTTTACAGTGTGACTTTGACTGGTACAAAGAGGTCGAGGGTTTTATCGGACAAAACACAATGATGGTACCACAATTTGAGAGATTTTCATTTGATAACGATGGTTTATTGAGGTTTAAAGGTTGGATTTACGTACCGCCAAACGATGAATTGAGGATGTTGATCCTGGGTGAGGCTCATAGGGCAGTTTACATGGCTCACCCAGGAGTCATGAAGATGAGGGAAGACCTTAAACCCTTATTCTTCTAGAAGGGAATGAAGGCCGACATAGTCAACTATGTGGCCAGATTTCTAGAATGTCAACAGGTAAAGGCTGAACATAGACCCCGAGCAGGATTTCTACAACCACATGCCATTCCAGAATCGAAATGGGAGGTTATTTCGATGGATTTTATTGTTGGATTTCCACTGACAACAAGGAGACATGACTCGATTTTCATAGTAGTAGACACTCTGACGAACAGTGCTCACTTTATCCCTGTGTGTATGACATATCAGGCACTTGACATAGCTAGAGTTTTCATCAATGATATTGTGAGGATGCATGGCGTGCCTAAGAGGATTATATATGATTGAGGATCGGTGTTTACTGGATGATTTTGGACGAGTTTACAAGAGGCCTTGAGAACCCAACTTAACTTTAGTACTGCATATCACCTGAAGACTGACAGGTAGACCGAACGAATGAACCAGACCTTGGAGGACATGTTTGTAACATCCCACTCTGGCGCACTTACCAAAATTATCCTTGAGGACACTTGCTCGCAAGTGATCTGGATTTTTATGATGATAAAACTTTTTCCTTCATTATGATGCGTTAAGATATATGAGAGGATGTTTTTACTACGTTGATGTAGACAGGTGTTGCTGACTCAGTTTCATTGAGTGTGCAGGGTTTCGGACCCTGAGGATGCAGAGGCATCGGTGAAACTCCCTTGGACTCCGGATTGAGTCAGGGAGTGGGCTATTTGGGTTGTTTCATTTACGGTGATATTGTTTTGATTTAATGCTATTGATTTTATGATATGTTGTTGACATGATCTGACATGATGGTTG
>JZKD02S1990977.1:252911-267240 GCA_000966675.3 Picea glauca | reverse complement strand
ATGGTGGTCATAACGAGGCGGTTCGTTACAATGTTGCGCATGTACGTGATGGACCAGCAAAAGCGTTGGGAGGAATTCTTGCCACTAGTAGAGTTCACTTACAACAACAGTTACCAGAGCACCATTAAAATGGCGCCTTTAGAGTTCCTTTATGGGCGACCGTGCCAGACGCCTTTGAGTTGGGATCAACTTGAGGATAGGGTCCTGGTAGGACCAGAAGTGATCAAAGAAATGGAAGAGCAAATGCAAACAATAAGACAAAGGATTAAAGAAGCGTAGGATTGACAGAAGAGTTATGCCGATGCGCACCGTGTCGACTGTAGTTACAAGGTCAGCGATCGAGTCTTCTTGCGGGTTAAACCGCATAAGAGTTTGATCAAGTTTGGGAAGGGAGGTAAAGTCTCTCCTAGGTTCATGGGACCTTTTGAGATTGTGGAGAGAAAGGGGCCTGTGGCCTATTGACTAGCCTTGCCTGATTCCTTAAGCCGTATTCACGATGTTTTTCATGTATCTATTTTGAGACATTATGTTAGTGATCCTACACATGTTATTGACATGAGTTCCTTGTAGGTATCGGATGAGGGAGCACTCACGACTGAGTCGATCCGCATATTAGATCATCGCATTCGATAGTTATGACGTCGAACGGTAGATCAGGTCAAGGTTCGGTGGGACAATTATAGTCCGCACTCGGCGACCTAGGAGGACGCATATGATATGCGCCAGCAATTTCCATTTTTGTTTGGTAGATAGACATATGATACTAGGATACACTTTATTTCAACTTATATACTGTGAAACTTCGGGACGAAGTTTAGACCAAGAGGGGGTGTATGTAACATCCCTCTCTGGAACACTAAGAAAACTTATTCTTTGAGGACACTTGCTCGCAAGTGATCCGGATTATTATGCTATTAAAACTTTTAACCTGATTTTGATGCATTATGGGCTAATGACATGTTGTTTTACTACATTGACATAGAGAGGTGCTATTGACTCGGTTTTACTGAGTGTGCAGGGTTTTGGACCTTGAGGATGTAGAGGCATCGATGGAACCCCTTAGACTCTAGATCGAGTCAGGGAGTGTTCCTTTGGGGTTTGATTGTTTTACTATGATATTAGTGCATCTGACTGGGTGATATGACATGGATACATTCTGACATGATTTGTTGATGATGCAGGCTGATGATAGCTTGTCGAACAGACTCACATATGGAGTAAAGGGGTCACACACGACTACTAGAGATGTTGAGGGAGAGGTGTGGACAACAACCCTGCCATAGCCTACTAGCACTCCCGTTGTGGCTCGAACTGTAGGTTAACGATTGCCTAGTTCGAGAGGACCCACGATGTCATGAGGGAAGACTGCGACAGTCGCTCATGATGATTCTAAGGGGCGCGCAATAAGGCGGAGGCCTTATTCCTTAGAAGCATTTACTCTCCCACAAGTTCACCTAGTGAAGTGTTGACTCCAGGGGTTATTGATGTCTACCAATCAGTCAAGAGGTGAGTGGCACCCTTGGAGCACGTAGTGCGTCCTGAAGGGCACGTCGCGCAAGGGAACAGATGAGGTGAGTGGCACCCTTGGAGCACCTAGTGCGTCCTGAAGGGAACGCCGCATTGATGATGATAGAGGATGAAACTAAATGGCCCTAAGACAATAACGGGTTAAGAAATTTAAAAAAAAAAACAATTTCCCTAATTAAATGTCGCCCAGTACAAATCTAAGTTCTAAGTCTAAAATTTCGCTAGGGGAAAATTTTGTCTACCTTTAAAAAAAATAATAATAATAAAATAAATAGATAAACTAAAATAAAATAATAAAATTTAAACTACAAACCACTTAAATAATAATTATGATCTTCATAAAACTTTGTACCATGATGGGAGTAAGAAATTAAATTATCCATAAGAAATAAAATCTGTGAATTTAAAATGTAAAGAGGGAATTAATTATTTATCTTTTGATAATTTAAGAAGATACTAAATTAATGATAAAATGGAAAAGGGGTTAAAACCTACACCTACCTTTTTAGATCTAAGTGAAAAGGGGAAAGAGGGAAAACAAAAATAAAATAAAAATGAAATAGGAAACTAGGGAAAAAGTGGGGTAACATAAAAGGGGAAAAAGGGGAACTTAAGGGAAAAAGGGGGAAGTCAACTTAGTAAGGAATCCACATTTAAGAGCTTTCTAATTTTAAATTGATTTAGCAACTTCTTAATAGGGAAAGCCTTTAAAACCTGTAAGGGAATCAAGGGACACCTAGGAGTGATTCTAGGAGTAACTCTAGGTGGGTGAGGGAAATAAAGTTATTTACTTAATTAAAGAAATTAATTAATGGAGGAACGTAGGGGATAAGGGACACTTGTATGGAGAAGAATTTTTAGGAAATTATTTTAAAAACTTTAATTAACTGAGATTTAGAAAAGAGAGGAGGTGGGAAATTCTATATAATGAAGGAAGGAGAAGGAGAAAGGAGAATCTTCTGTTTGCGTAATGTTACGCTGCAAGAATATTGACTTGACTGATTTACTTGTGGGAGTTGGGATTTCCCAGCTCGGAGAGGAGTGGTAGCTCGGCCTTGCGAGGCGAGTTGGGAGTTAGACGTACCCTCTGGATAGTGTGTGGCCCCTTTGTGGCTCAGGGGGCTAAGGGGGAAGCAGAGTACCCCTAGCGTTGGCTGGGAGGTACTGGTGAGGTCTCGACGGTCGGCGAGCGGGAGTGGCATGGAGCACGCAGACGACACCTAGAGCAGGCGATCGGGCAACGGTACACTTCTTTGTTGAATGATATAATGTAGTATAATTTATGTTGATCTGCATGACTATTGTGGTTCTTGGTTGTTGATTTTCACTACGCCTTCTTGTGATTGTTCGATTCTGCTAGTATTACCCTTCCTCTCTGCAACCCACTATTACCCTTTGCATATTTATTTATCCCTGCAATTTACCATTTGCAGTCAGTTTTTAACCCTCTTATTGGAATGCAACCTTGACTTGGTTTAGACTGCAAATTTACCTTTCAGGACTGCAAATTTAATTCATTATTATCATCATCAATTATCATTGTGTATGCGTTATCAGTTGGTTATTTAGATGCATTTTATTTTTATGGCAACACTTTCAGTTTTGGATAGTGTCACCCTTAACCCCATTGAATAGATTATTTTTCACTTAAAATTCACTTAAACCTAAGACCCATAGCGACAGAAGTATAATATATTTTCCGACTGAGTTCAACGCTTTCAAATCTGCGTTTTCATCCTTGTTTAATCTTCCCCTTTTCAGCATATGTTTAAGCAACGAATAATAATTCACTTGGATGTGTTCTTGTTCGGACCCTGAACGTCGGCTAAATATGGATACACCTGCGTTTTTGTGAACCCATGCCAACGAAACCTGTGGTTATTTGCCTTCAATTTGTTACAGTGATATCCTTCCATCATTCCCTTAAACTTCGAAACTCTCTGCACTGTGTTATGTTGCTAGTTGTGTGTTTGAACTAGCATTGCATGCTTTGTCTACGTTGATCTCTTAGGATAGCTCCCTTCCACATTTATTTTTGAGCGACCTTAGGGAAATATTACCAGCCGGACCAGTTACCACACCACGTCGAGCAAGGATGGAGGTTAGCACTCTGACCCCGGGTTTTTCTTTTTACTTGGGCGTTTAATTGGGAGACTCTACAATGGGTCAACATTCGCTGCCTCGTTTTATTGGTAGCAGTTGTTTCTCCTTGGTAACTGCCTTAATTTTTTTTCCTTAAGATCTAGTCATAACCATGGAAACAATCCAACCCTTACAGCTCAACGTATTTCGAAGGTGGCAGGTTACACACAGTTGGGAATTTCATTGCAAGTTGTTGGTTCATGACTTCCTTTTTGGGTATTTTAAGTCATTCTTGTTAATATTAAAATGATGATTAAACTCAAGGCACACTAAACTCCAGCTGGGCGCAGTGGCAGTCCTTCTGTTACGCGTATGGTGCCTTTCTATTCATTTCTAGATGGTTGTCTACTTTCATGTCCGTATTTAATGACAACTAGGATCCTTTTTATAGTTTGGTCATTTCTATCCCTTCCCGGATTTCTCTCTTAATTGACCTCTTTACGCGTGGTGGCCTGGTGTTAGGTGCGATAATGGTTGGTTTGGCAGCGAACCCCCCTCCCATTGATTTCAGACAGCGCCTTAAACTTTTACCCACCATAGAACTGGACAGTAGGTATGGCACGACAGCTCGGACAAAACCACCATTTTGTTGACAGTTTGTTATGTATGTTATGTTATGAACTGTTTTTGTGAGTAGTTTATATGCACTGTTCTTTATATTGATATTGATTATTGCTGATAGGTAATGCTGAATGATAAATTTCATAGTTGTAATTATTGATCAAATTAGAATGGACAGTTAGATATGAAAAGGATGATAATATTAATTAGTTCATTTAGTTGTATTTATTGATTTATTTAAGACTCATTGAAGTAGATGTCTAATGTATTGATATTTATTATTGTCGTTAGATAATGTTGAATGGTAAATTCAGAGTTGTATTATTGACCAATTTAGATTGGTTAGTTTAGATATGAAAATGATGTTGATGTTAAATGGTTCATTTAGTTGTATTTATTGATTTATTCAAGACTCGTTGAATTAGATGACCATCATAATGATATTGATTAATGTGGATAGATAATGTTGAATTATTAGTTTAGCGTTGTAATTATGGATTAATCTAAGCTTGTTTGGAATGAAATATAATAGTACCTTCCAAAAGAGGCTAATTATATTCTTTTAGTTTATCATATAATTAGTGAGAAGAATAAATTATAATAAGTGAACCTTCCATTATTATAATTATTAGATATATTAAACATATGGATATAAGTGCAAATCTCTAGTTATGGTTCATGTTAACTAGAATTATAGGAACTTGAGGGGTAGTTGGTAAGTTCAAATTAATCTAATTATATTTGGTTGATGCACTAGACTTGAATTTATTATAACATTGGTAGAATTACTGTTATTGCATAGTAATGGAAAAACTATAGTATTAGTGATGAAGGATTTGATTTATAGGTTGCGAAGTTGTCCTTGTTATATGAGAATTGAGTATGGGTTATAAATTTTAATTATGATGGTTATGTTTCAAATTGAAGTTATTGATCTTCCTAATTTAGTTTTTCATACGAGGATGGCGTTATAGATAATTAGATCGTACTGTATTGAATTGTTCGATTCTTGAGCAAGAGATTTATTTCTAAAATTATTAATGTTGAAATTCTAGGATTGATGGTTATACTAGGGTTGGATAAAGGAATTAGACACCTCTTTGTTCCTCAGAACAGTCGCCATCCCTGAGACCTTAGATGGTCAAAATCGATGGGAACCTGGGCTTGAGCGTTGCTTATGTGTCCTGGAGGTCCTACCCATTGCAGGGTAGGACGGATGGGTAGTCAGCTTTTTTTTATGTTGTCAGTTGATTATCGTTCCTTTCTTTCAGAAGCTCGACGTGTGTCTTAGGTCGTTATGTTTTGGTTGCAGTTGCATGCGTCATGTTCATCATCGTATGGAAATGAAGAGTCGAATGTATTTATTACCCTTGTACACACGCGCACACACAAAAAAAAAATATATGCACTTGTTATAAGAGGTTTTTCGTCGTAACGAGGAGGTTCCTTATAGGAAAGAACACTTTGAAGCTACTTTTCCAAAGGTTTTCATCCTGAATAAAATTTCATGAGGAAGACTATCGATGAGATGGCTAAGCAATTGTAGCAACACAATCTCACGGTGCCCGAAAATGCAAAGAAGAAAGATGATAATAGAATGGGAGGGAGAGCATGAGATGGTAATGCTTTAATGGTTGTCACATCCACTCCATCAGATTGGATCCTTGATTTAGGTGCATCAAACCATATGGATGCATCAAAATATGAATTTTCCTCCATCGAAGAAAGCACCAGATCCCCAATTTACTTGGGAGATGCCACACCCGCAAAGGTGTGTGAAGAAGGAATTGTTGATATTGAAGGGGGATGCTTCACAAATGTGTTTCATGTTCCCTCGCTGTCCGCAAATATTATCTCAATATATCAGATCACTCATTCCAGCTCTGGAATGAAGGTGGAGTTCACTCCGGACTACGCAGTGATTACCGACATTTCCACAGGCTCACAGTTTGCACATGGAATTGTAGATCACGGTTCTCATTTGTATTTATTCTCCCACTTTGTTCCGAAATATATTAGCACTGCATTTCTCTCACAATATAATAATATCAGCAGGTTATGTCATGAAATATTTGGCCATCTAAACTATAAGTACTTACATCAACTCAACAAGGAAAACATGGTAGAAGGATTGCCAGCTATTAAATTCACAAGCGGTGTATGTCAAGGATGCATTCTTGGCAATCATCCAAAGAAAAATTTTGACGAAGGGAAGGCACAAAGAGCTTCATCACCTCTTGGGCTGATTCACAGTGACATCACGGGCCCATTCCCGCAACCTTCAATCAGTAAGGATCGATATCTACTCACCTTCATAGATGATTTCTCTCTCTTTACTTGGGTATTTGTTTTGAAATTAAAATCAGAAGTATTTGAATGCCTTATAGAATTTAAAGCACTTGTTGAGAATGAGTCTGGGTGTAAGATTAATATACTTCATACTAATAATGGGGGGGAGTATGTCACCAAATAGGTGCAACAACTTTGTATTGATGCAGGTGTACAACTACAAAACATAGTGCCATATACACCACAATAGAATAGTGTTGTGGAGAGGAAAAAATAGTCCTTAAAAGAGATGGCCAATTGTATGCTACAGTCAAAATCATTAGCTCCCAAGATATGGGCTGAAGCTATTAATTGTGCAGCATACATTTAGAACCAAGTTCCTCACAAATCACTCAAAGGTGCCACTCCTTTTGAATGTTGGACCGGTAAGAAACCGAAAGTGTCGCACTTTCGCATTTTTGGTTCACGAGCATGGGCTCACATTCCAACAGATAAGAGGAAGGTTTTGGATCCTCAAAGTGTTGAATGCATATTTTTTGAATATCCTGAAGGTGTCAAAGGATATATATTTCTATACTCTCACATTGAAAAGTTCATTCTAGCTCAAAGTTTGAAGTTTGAAGAAGAATCACTACATGATTTTTCAGAAGACCCTGTCGAGGAACTGCTTGTTGTCACTGATGATGAGGAGTCAAAAAATTCTTCGAGCACTTTAGATAATCCATCAGAGAAGGATTTTGGGTCTGATATAGAGGATGAGGATTAGGTCATGGCTGCTCCAACTAATTTTCCAACTTGGGCAGAGAAAACCCTGCAAGATGCAGGTGAACTAGTCGGTGATCCTGCGGATACAAGAAGGACTAGATCATAGTTTTTTGGGGCTCCTCAAGCCCTAGATGCCATAGAACCATTGCTTCCCATACATTTATATATGAAACTTGGTTCAGATCCACAATCACACTTTGAGGCTGTTGGAAACCCACTTTGGGAGGCTGCCATGGATGAAGAGTACTCTGCTCTTATGGACAACAACACATGGGACTTGGTTCCACTTCTGAAAGGAAGAAATATTGTTCGATGCCAATGGATATATCAAACAAAGATTTATACAGATGGTGATATCAACAAGTACAAAGCTCGACATTTTTCAAAAGGATACTCACAGGTACATGGCATAGACTACACAGAGACATTTGCACCTGTTGCAAAAATGGACTCCATTCGACTAGTTTTGGACATTCTCGCTTCTCGCAGATGGGAAGTTCATCACATGGATGTGAAGAGTGCATTTCTTCATGGATATCTCAAGGAGGATATCTATATGGATTAGCCACAGGGATACATTTATAACTCTTCCCTTGTTTGTAGATTAAATAAATCTTTGTATGGTCTAAGACAAGCTCCAAGAGCTTGGTATGCAAAGATGGATTCTTTCTTGCTTTCCATTGGATTCATTCGATGAAAATCTGATCCAAATGTTTATTTGCTGCAACATGATGATTCCCTTTTTCTGATATTACTTTATGTAGATGACTTACTGATGATAGGGAACCTTACTTCAACTATTGATTCGACAAAATCAGCATTGCACGATTGATTTTCCATGAAAGATTTGGGACTGTTGCACTACTTTCTTGGTCTTGAAGTTTCTCAGTCTACTTCATGGATCAGGATGGAACAGTCTAAGTATGCATCATATCTAATTTTCCATTTTCATATGACAGAATGCAAGCCAGCAGCATCTCCCTTTATTTCGAGGGTCAGATTTGAGGATGCAGGTACTACACCTTTGGTGGACAATACACTGTATCGACAATTGGTTGGGAGTTTGTTGTATCTCACTCACATACGACCTGATATATCTTTTGCAAAGGAGTTTGTTCTAGATATATGCAGGAGCCTCATGAGCTTCATTGGAAAGCTGCAAAGAGAATCCTTAGATATGTGAAAGGTACTCCCCGTTTTGGTATCTTTTATGTTGCAAATTGCCCACTTTCACTGATTGGGTACATAGATTCTAATTGGGTTGGCGATGGTACAGACTGCAAGTCCACCTCTGGTTATGTTTTTAGCTTTGGTTCAGGTCCATTCTATTGGTCTAGCAAGAAGCAATCCACGATTTCTTTATCAACAGCAGAGGCAGAATATAGAGGTGCGGTGAATGCAGCTACACAGGCTGTTTGGTTGCAGGGGCTTCTCTCCAATTTTGGCATTCAGTATCCACTTTCGACTGTCATATTTTGTGACAATCAGGGGTCTATTAAGATATTAATTGATCCAGTTCAGAGGCAGAGGACCAAGCACATCAAGATTCACATGCATTACATTCACGAGATGATCTGTGATAGAGTCATTTCACTGTAGTACTACCCCACAGAGCAGCAGGTTGCAGACATCTTCACCATGTCCTTCACTGAAAAGAAATTTTCAGAACTGAGAGCCATGCTTGGAGTGGTGGAGACAGCTGAGTAGGTCACTTTTGGCCACTCAACATTTTTTTCCTCTTTTTGGGGGGGTGGTTTCCCATGAGGTTTTCCCTCTTTCCTCTTTTCATGAGGAGTTCTTTTATGTAATGAGTACCTAAAATGGCCAAGTTGTCGTGACTCAAATGTTTTGTCATTACAGTTAGGCTTAAGGGGGGTGTTGGAGCATAACCCTAAATTACATTAGTTTATACCTAGCTTAGACTCCTAGATCTTAGTTAATACATTCCATCACACTTTATTTCACCTAATTTGGACACATAGAGAAGAAGGGCGCCTCATCCCTAGATTTTAGGGAAAACTGCTATTTTTAGATCAAGACTCAACTCATGGTTCTTGATTTTCTTGATTTATTCTTGATTTATTCCAAATCCCCCATGAAAAAAATCATCCATTATTGGGGAATGCACACCTCCTCTTTAAGTGAGATATTTATTCCTTATTTAATGATTTTTTCCTTTACTGTTATTAGTAACTACTATTTCGGGTCAGTTAAGTGAGTTGGAACTGCTTCTCTTATCAGTTAAGTGAGATTATGTGAGATAATGTGCACCACTTGACTCTTGTGGGAATTAATGAGTGTGTGACATGTATCTTTAGTGGTCTAGGTAGAATTATGTGGCCTCCCTTAGCCTATGACACCTATTTTAGCTTTTTCTAGCTTTTTTGACTAGAATTTCTATGTTGGAAATTCTATATATTCAACTCCTCTCTTATTTTTGAGGTTGGTTGCTCATGTATATTCATTTTTTATTAAGATAATTCTTTGATTTATCTCATCTCTTGAATATCATCAAATTGTATGTGTTCAATTTAACTAGAATTCTAGATCTATCGGGGTTTCTGCAGGAATTCTACACATCATGCAATGATTTCAGATATTATGAAGCAAGGATTTGATCTTTAATTCACATTATTTTTACCCTAACAAACATAACTTACCACTGCACATAATTTCACTCATCCTCGTTAAGGATTTTTCTGTGACTTTTAATAATAAGCTTGGTCAAAATGATGTATCATGCATCACTATCTTAAGAAAACAAACCTTCCTATATGCAAAACTCCAAACTATGTTGTTCTTCCCTTTGATCCTCCTTCTCTATGAGAGGTTGGACTGGTTTTTTTTTTGGTCAAATTATTTTTTTTGAAGTTTTCTTTTGTTGTTTTGATTTTGTTTGTTTTGATATACTTCTGATTTTGAATCCCATTAATAAAATATGATTCGGTTTGTTGTGTGTTTGTTTTTTTTTATTTATTTGATTGAACTTTCCTCTTCTCTGTCTTTTTGAATAAATATATTTCTGATCAAAGGGTGATTTTCAAAGGAAGCATTCATTTCAAGACTTATGTTTTTAAAAGAAATTTGAAATAGTTCAAACAGTTTCTGATGTTAAGGTTCAACTCAGATAATTGATTTGTAAGTCATTTCAGTACTATGAAATCTTAAATGGTCTTTGTGAGAGTATTACCCCTAAAATGTGTCGAGATCTTTATGAATTATGATGATCTTTAAACTTATTACGTTGTCCATGTTCTTAAGGAATCACTTTTAAGTTCTTCCCCATTCTCTAGATGATTTCTTAACCAAAATCTAAAACATCTAAACCATGATAAAACTTCCATTTTTGAAAGAAAATAAATAACATGATCAATTATTCACCTGTATTGCAATTAAACTCCAGTATCACCCCTCTCTCTTTGTCATAAATAAATCTATAATTGTATTATTATTTAAAAGTGGCATAAGAGGGTTGGAAGCACTTATGTGTGGGAAGTGTATGTAAACTCGTCGGGGTACTGAACAGGCTCGCTGGCAGCGGGTAAATGCACATATGATACCAAGAAAACTTTGTCGGGGTACTGAACAAGCTTGTTGGCAGCGAAGCAATGTCGGGTCAAGAGGTAGTAGGTATATGTTTTTAAATTAACTTTTATGGAAGTATACATCATGTGGATACAACTATTGGATGGGATTAAAGCATTTGAGTGGGTTAAATGACATCCTCGCCAAGGCTATGGACACATGCTGGCAGTAGTGGCTCTGCCAATGATATTGTAGTTGTTTTCATAAATATTGTGACTCTTTTATTAAGACATTCTTTCAGGTTATAATCCCCTGCAAAGCAAATTCTATTTTCTGGTTATAACATTGAGCTTATCCTAATACTATATGGTCTCAAAGTGAATTTATTTCAGGGGGCATAAATCATTTTCAAGTCTTATTCTTTTCTTCCTGATATGAAAGCTTACCAAATCAGAGATAACTACTTCTCCAAGTGAGTCTCCATTTGTTAGGACACAACAACCCCCTTCTTTATTTTTAATCAAAATCTAGGGTCCCTCAAAATTTTACTTGGATTCTTCGTTTTTTTCCCTTTGACTTGATTGGATTGGTATTGGTTTGCTTTGTTTCAAGGTTGGTTTGAGTTTATATTCTTTTCTTTTGTGTTTTTTGAATTTCGTGAAATTCAAATGCCATTTTGTTTTTCTTTCTATAGAGTTTTGATGTTGATGGACGAGCTTCATAATTTGGGAGTTTGTTATCACCTCTTCCTTATTGAATTTATCTGCTATGAGGATGGCTTGGTTGAAGACATGGATCAATAACAATGATTTTACAGGAAGAAAGATTATTGTGACACATCTTTTCTATGACATTTTTTCATATTTGATCAAATTTGAATGAAGGAGAGACGAGCATAGAAATATTAATTATTTAAACGAAAACATCATTTTTTATCAACTACTTACTTTCGTTTAAATTATGATTATGTTTTCATCTTTTACTCATTAGAAAGTTTTATTATTTTGAATAATGTGTTCAATACATCATCATATAATATCTTGGTTGGTTTCTCATTTTCACAAAATCATTTGGTGGGTTTGATTAATTAAATTCTTTTGTCATTTTGCATCTCATTTAAAAATAAATAAAAATAAAAATAAAGAACTATCTATCATTTGTTTAATTTTGTGAAAACCCAAAATTAATATTTTTCTCCTCTCCATCAACTTGAAGCTTCTAGAATTTTAAGATCATATTTGAAAGGAAAATATAAACAATGTTTGTTTAGAACTTATAGTTAGTTTAAATTTAATTTGATTTTATTGTTCTAGATTTTGTTTTATTCACAATTTTTAGGTTATTAATTTGGTTTCTTTTTGTTTCACAGGTTTCTATTATCAGTTATTTGGTACAGTTCTGATCATGGTTTGATTTTATTATCTAAATACATTCAAGATAATTGATCCAAAAATAATATTGGATTGCTACAAATAAATTATGAGCAACAACAAATAAGATTTGGAAATGCATTCAAGAACAGATAGATGATTTTGCGGGACTTGTTTCAGCCAAACTGTAAGGAATCTGAAGAAACGGTTGAAAACCCATCTGCAGAATGGAACCATTTAGCTTACACGTGAGAATTTTATCAAACAATTGCGCGATTTGAGAGATATTTGTTTCTCTTGACAAGCCAAATTTCAGGTGGAGGAAATTATTAGTGACGCCCAAACTGTTCATTCATTGTATAAATATATGAGAAAGTTCACAGCCAAAGGGATATAGGAAATTGAGAGGAGGATTTTTATCCCTTTTTTTTGGTATATTATTTCTTTTGCAAACTTTTTTCTTTTCAAATGGAGTAACAGATGGTTGGAATCTTTGGGAGAATGGACCAGTATTTTCAAAGAAGAATATGGAATTTTAGTTTCCTTAATGGATTTTGTCCTGTGAGTAAAATGGTTTTGTTTTCATTATAATATCTTCATATTCTTTGAGTAATTGATTATTCATTGATTTAAATTATCTTTAGTCTGTTTTATCAATACATGGTTAATTGTTATCATTTGTGTATTAATTTTTTCAATCTGTAAGAGTCTATTATCCAAAAAAAATTTTTTGGACCTCATGATGAACTTACTATACTGAAACTATATGGGATACAATTTACTCTTTGGATTTTGTCATTTTGTACATTGTGCAATCTTAATATTGTTTCTCATATAATTTTTTAATATGAAACTTTATGTGTATTGAAGTAACTTTAGACTATTCTTCATATAACTTTTCATGTTATGTTTTCATTTATATGGTTCATTATTGTAAGGTCCCTGTCCCCACAGAGCCTTATAAAACACACGATAAAAAAAAAAGAATAAAGAATAAATGTATGTTGTACAATTTAATCTGCAGCATTTAACCATAACTTATTCAGCATAAATTAAAATTTATCCACAGCATGAAAGTAAATCACATAACCATCATGTAACACAACATAATCACTAAAATACATACCTTTGTATGATGCTAATTCCCAATCTCCAGTTGTCCTCCTTGCTGCTCTGCCCAAAACTTTGCCCAAAACTGAATCTTCCTCCCTGCCAATTAGGAACAGAGCCTGTCCGGCTCCCTAGCTCCAGGATTCCGTGAGGATTCCTGGCCCCCAATCCCAAAACTCCCAGCAACCTTGTGCACCCCTGTAACAGTCCACCCAAACTTCAGACCAAAAAAATACCCAAACAGAAAATACAGTCCTTCTCTCCCCATAATGCTTCCTCTCCCCAAAATTTCATAATCCTCTCTCGAAGGCCTCTGCCCCCTCATATCCTTCCCCATTCACCGTCTCCTCCTTCATTTAATGACACGCACCTTATCCCTCCATTTAATACCTTATCCCTCCATTCAATACCCTATCCCATGCATATGTAAAGTTTTATAATAATGAATTAAAAGTTATTAAGTATTTAATTATTTACCCTAAACATTAAATGTGTTAATCAATCAATTAATTAATTAATCAACATATATTAAACAATAAGTAATTAATTAATTAATAGTATTAATAAATAATCATTATTTAACTAATACACATTAGGATAGTTAATTATTTAATTAATTATACTTGGTAAATCTTAAGCAATCATTTAGCTAGGGTTGTTACATACACCCACCCTTCAGAAAACTTCGTCCCGAAGTTAAAGTATTTTATCATACATGGGAAAAGAAACATGGTTCACACATTTCTAACAAATAACCAACATTATTAGTAAGTAATCCAAGAAACTCATACATACTAGTTTACATGTGCAAGAAATGCATGTGTAGCTAGTACATACAAGTCCCGTTCATATACTAATATCAATAACTATCATCTCTATTGTAATTTCCATAGCATCCAATCCATTCAACAAGACTATTCATTTCATAAAAGACAATAAACCAATCAAATGTTTGTGAAATCTTTTAATTACAATTATCTAGCTCAACAATGTTATTTAGACAATTGTAGTTTAGTTACATAATTATGAATATTCATATA
>JZKD02S1990977.1:236118-252612 GCA_000966675.3 Picea glauca | reverse complement strand
TAGTGGTCATGACATCCACTTTCATCATCATTATCCCTTGGCTATTTCATAGCCCACAACTTGCAGATTAGTCTGTAACACAAACTCATACATTTCTATGCATTATCATCATGTAATTGCATACAATCATAATTTCAATTCGGTATCTGTGTATCAACAACATTAACATCAAAGTTTTCTAGTTATAAATAGATCTCATAATATTCCATAATCCAATTGATGAAACCTATTCATAAAATTATCATTTACAAAATAGATTGCATCATATCCAACATCATTCTAATAGAATTTAAACCTTCATAGGATTCTCATTCACACAATATGTCGCATCATATCCATCATCATCAATAACAATAAGACATTCATAGAAGTTACATTCACATAGTAGATCGCATCATATCCATCATCATCAATAACATTTAAACATTCATAAAATTTACATTCTCACAATATATCGCATCATATCCATCATTATCCAAATACATTTAAACATTCATAAAGATTCATACATCTTGAAAGTTCAAGTGTATCATTTAATAGTTTCACTTGTGAATAGAAAATAAAGGTGTTTAGGCTTCATGTAATCCTGGTTGTCCAAGTCAAAAGGTGGTGTTACATACACCCAACCTTCGAGAAACATATTCTCAAGGTGGTCAAAAAAGTGAGGGATAATGTCGTTGTAGCATCTCGACGTCTTCCCAAGTAACAGATCCTGGACTATACTTGTCCCATTAGACTTTAACTTGGTCTACCAGACAGTTCCTGAGCTGTTAGACTCTGCGGTCCAATATGCGTAATGATTCTACCATGAGAGTTCCCGCATCTGATACCTGCAATTCCTTCCAATTTAGTTTATGTGATTCATCAGCAACATAATGACGTAAAAAAAATACATGAAAAACATAATGAGTTTTATGCAAGTGGGGTGGTAGTACGAGATGATAGGCAACGGGTCCAATTTTCTCTTCGATTTTGAACGGTCCAATAAATCGAGGTGACAACTTTTTCCCCTTCCTGAACCATATGGTACTCTTATTAGGCATGATACGAATGAAAACCTGGTCTCCCACTTTATAACTTTGGTCGGTCCTGTGTGCATCCGCATAACTTTTCCGCCTATCATGTGCTTCCTTTAGTCTCTGCTTAATATGAATCACCTATTCCTCCATCTCTTAAATCAATTCTGGCCCAACTATTACTCAGTCTTCTAATCTATCCCAACTCAATGGTGTTCTGCATGGCCTTCCATACATAGCTTTGTAGGGTGGCATTCCGATGGAGCTATGAAAACTGTTATTGTAGGCAAACTCTACCAAAGGTAGGTACTTCTCCCAATGGGTTTGATTATCCATGACGTACATCCTAAGCATGTCTTCCATGACCTGATTTACTCTCTCAGTTTGCCCATTTGTTTCAGGATGATAAGTTGTGCTTAAGTTCAACTAAGTCCCCAACGCTGACTGCAAACTTGTCCAAAACCTAGAAGTGAATTTGGAGTCCCTATCTGAAATGATCTTCTTAGGTATCCCGTGAAAATGGATAACCTCACTTACAAACACATGTGCCACATCAGTGACATCATAAGTGTCTCTAACTAGAATAAAATGAGCACTCTTGGTTAACTTATCAACTATCACAAGAATGGCATTGTGTCTATGAGATGTGAGCAGCAACCCCACAACAAAATCCATAGAAATGACTTCCCACTTGGACATAAGAACATCATGTGGTTGTAGGAGGCATGCCGGGTGATGGTGTTCGACTTTCACTTGTTGACACTCTAGGCATTTGGTGACGAAATGGACTACATTGCGCTTCATGCTTACCCAGAAGAAAAGCTTCCTCATGTCTGCGTACATCTTCTTCACACCTAGATGCACACAATAAAGTGTTCTATGGGCTTCCTTTAGTATGATGCTTCGAATATCCCCATCTTTAGTGATGTACATCCTTCCCTGATATCTCAATAGTTCGTCTGCTTCCAAAATATATCCTTCGTACTTTGGATTCAATTTCCTCCCACTCTGGAGGTTTGAAGTAACTTTTAAATACCAATTGTCTCCTTGGAGTTGCGTCAACACACGTTCCCTCAGATTGACCTTTAAGGGTACCAGGGAGAAGACACGTGGTCTCCTACTCAAGGCATCTGCGACCACATTTTCCTTTCCCTTGATGTATGAAATACCAAAATCTTACTCACTCATAAACTCACTCCATCCCCTTTGCCTGGCATTCGTATCCCTTCGAGTGAAGAGATTTTTTAAACTTTGATGGTCCATTTTAAGCTCAAAGTTTCGCCCCTCAAGATAGTGCCTCCAAAGTTTCAAAGCTAGCATTACAGCTACCAACTCTAACTCATGAGTAGCATAAAGCTCTTCATGTTTCTTCAACTTCCTTGACGCATAAGATATCACTCCTCCATCCTGCATTAGCACAGCCCCCAACCCTTGCTTTGAGGCATCCGTGCAGAATGTGAAGTCCTTTTCCATATCCGACACTCGTAGAATTGGCGCACTAGTTAGTAACCTCTTAATCTCGATGAATGCACTATCACATTCTTCTATCCATTCATACATGACCCCCTTGCGCTGCAAAGTGGTGATGGGTTTCTCTATTTTAGAGAATCCTTCCACAAATCTCTGATAATAACTTGCTAGCCCCATGAAGCTCCTCACCTCGTGGGCAATTTTCAGCACTGGCCACTCCATAATGGCCTTTACCTTTTCTAGGTCCACAAAGATTCCTTCACCAAAAATGATATGACCTAAATAGTGGATCTCTCTCTGGAATAAGGAACACTTCGACAACTTCCCATACAATTTGTTCTCTCTAAGGCAGGATAACACCACTCGTAAGTGTTCCTCATGTTCTCTTTCATTCTTGGAATAGATGAGGATATCATCTAGAAAGACTTGTACAAAACGGTTTAAGTACTTCCGAAATACTACGTTCATCAGGCTCATGAATATTGTTGGTGCATTGGTCAATCCAAAAGGTACTACAACAAACTCGTAATGCCCAAACTGAGTTCGAAAGGCAGTTTTAGGAATATCACCTTCCTTAATCCTTAACCAAGATACCCTGATCGCATATCAATCTTTGAGAATACCGCTGCTCCTTTCATCTGATCAAAGAGTTCATCTATTTGTGGCATTGGGTACCTATTTTTCGTTGAAGCACAGTTCAAGTCCCTGTAATCTATACACAATCATAAGGAACCATCCTTCTTCTTTACAAAAATTACTGGTGCACCCCAAGGTGAGACACTGGGCCTTATTAGCCCTAAGTCCAGTAACTCTTTCAACTGCATTTGCAACTCACAAAGTTCCAGTGTTGTCATCCAATACGGAGTCTTGGAAATTGGTTATGCACTAGGTTTCAACTCAATAGTAAAATCAAGCTCCCTCTCGGGAGGTAACCCCGGTAACTCGTTCAAAAAAACATCCTTAAATTTTGACAATACCGAGTATTGATCCAAGGAGGGTCCCTTCCTTTCATTCACTGCTTCCACTACATATAGTAGACACCCTTGCCTCAAGCATCGCTTAACCTTCATAGTTGAGATAAAGAATAATGACACCTTTCTCCGTACACCCTGGATCTCTACTAGTATTCCTTCATCGTCGACACAAAGCACCCTTTTTACAAAACAATCTACCAAAGCTCGATGAGCTTCTAACCAATACATTCCAATGATTAGGTCATACGCCCCAAGAGCAGTGACATATACCTTCAACCTGGTATTACACACTCCTAGGTCTACTATACAATTATCGACACTGGGTCCTACCGCTTGTTTTTCCCCTGAAGCCATCTCGACTTGTTTAAATTCATCGTGCTCGTAGGCTGCCAACCCACTCTTTTCTAATGCAGATGGTGAAATGAAACTATCTGTAGCACCAGAATCAAATAAATATTAACAATGATACGATTTAGCGTACCTGACGAATCCACCACTGTGGATTGATGTTCGGCCTGGCAATTATTAACTGCTGCATAAATCTGGTGGCTACTACTTTCTCTTCCCATCAGGGCCTTTCCTTCTCTATGCACGAATCCTGATTGTAACTCTGGGTAGTCACGCTGGTAATGGGGTCCTCCGCACCCCCAACATGTAACACAGGATTGAACCTATGCACTGTTATGGGATTGTCTCTGAAATGAGTTCCTTCCCTTGGAACCTCTACCCCTACTAGCTACTCCCTGAGATGGTCGTGGACCTGCCTGTGTCGTTGGTGATGAATGGGATGCTACACTTGTTGCCATTGAAATCCTTGCAACTACTATCCTTGGTGTGACTCTATTACCATATGGAGGTGGCCTTGAGCCCCCTCCCCTGGGAAATGTCCTAAGGGCCTTCCCCATGAATCCAAGATGATGAAAAAGGGTTGGTCTTGTACCTCTAGTTAAGTTCATGTGTTCCTCCGCATAACGTCCATTTTCCATAGCTTTCGCTATTGAAGATGGTTTCAACATTTGCACCATAGCCCTTATCTCAGGGTTTAACCCATAGACGAAGTGTTCTTCCTATCGTTGGTCACTATCCATATATGAAACATATTTGACCAATTCCATAAACCTGATCTCATATTCTTCTACGGTCATGTTTCCCTATACTACAGCATGAAATGCTCCTACTTGTTGTTCCTCATAATAAGCTAGCAGATATTTCTTTTGGAACCTCTCCTTGAAAAGTTCCCAAGATACGGTGTTTGGGGTAAGATGCAGTTGCCTTTCCAGGTTGCCCCACCAGTTCAAGGCACTGTCTCTCAACTGGAAAATCGTTATCTTCGCCTTTGAAGTGGACGCATAGTCTCTTAAGGGAAAACACCTTGTCATGTCTTCCAACCATGCCTCGACACGTTCACTAGCACGACCCTCGGAAAACTCTGAAAGTTTGATCTTATGCAGTTCTCTAGTGATTTCTTCAGGTGGAGGTCCTCCCCATGAATCCCTCAATGCTTCTGGATTACCCATTCCAAATGGTGGGGGTTCCACTTCGATCCCTGTTGGTTGACGCCCCTTTAAAGTCTCATTTATGGCCTCCAAAGAGTGCAGTATGAGAGCTAGTTCAGGCGATGGTGGTGGCGGTGTTGGCGGTCCCTACGACGATGCCCCTCTGCCTTGATTTCCTCGAGTCCTAACCATCCTGTATAATTTAACCTGCATCAACCAAACTTGTTAGGGTGAGTTCAAGGACATTTTACCTTTGTGCAACTTAAACTAGAAAACAGGGTTAGGCATAAGATTTTTTTTACTTGTCTGTAAACAGATGTTACTCTCTTTAAGGGAGGTGGCTAGGTTAGGGTTAAAGTGTCTAAGATTGATGTCTTCACCTAAGAAAACTATTGACCCTCTCCCTGGTAGTTACGCTAGCACTGTACCATACTCGCCACAGTGCATCAGATCCCTTATATGGTGCTTTCTATTATACCCCTATTCTACCCTGACTAATTCCCATAACCTGCATCAAATTCCCGCTAATCTACAAGGACTTTTAACCTGTAAATTATAAAGTTACACTATTACATTCATTAATCAAGGGGATATATGTATTTTATTAATAATAATAGGTTTCAAACCCATTATTAACATTAAAATTTTATAATGTTAATATGTTGTGCACAAAATGCTTCTTTGCGGGCTTGGTGCTTGGCTTTGACTGGTGGAATGGAATGGAAGGACTTGGCACTTGGCGCTTGGCTCAATGGTTAAGGGCATGGAACTCAGTGCTTGGTTAACTTGGATAATTGGAGATTATACTTTGGGATAGTACTTTATGACTATTGATCATTAACCTATTTATATATATGAATTTATTTTGTAACGACTCATGTGTGGCACGTTGGTGTTTGGTTGTTTTCCAAGGCTTGGACTATGGTGAGTGGTCATGGGTTCAAAACCCGTCTTCTCCCACAAAATTTAATCTAATCCAAAATAAATTTTATCCGAATCGTATGTTATGTTAATTACACTTTTTAATTAATTAGTCATTTAATTAATTAATCACTCTTATCAATCCTTTAATCGTTTAATTAATTAACACTGGTCATTTAATCCATTAATCAATATTATTAATGCTTGTAATAAAGTTTAAAATTTGAAATTAATTTTTTTTTTAAATACATAAAAATATATATATTTTAAAATTTTGAATTAATCCTTCTAATATTTAAAATACAATTAAAACAAGTAATTATAACATAATTTTAATAATTCAAAGTAATTAAAACAAAATAAAATAAATAACATAAAAATTAAATTAAAAAAAATATCTAAGGTCGGGTAGTGGGTCCTTGCATGAGACCCACGTGCCCCCTCCCCCAAACGCTCATCCCTTAACCCTATTCTCCTCCTTTTTTTATCTCTTCAAACCCTACCCTCTCTCTCCTTTTACATTTCATTTTTTTTCTAAACACTCAGGGTGAAGGATGAGGCCAGCGGCCATGGCCATTTCCCTGCTCGGCCGACCCTGTGTCCATGGTTTCAAGGTCTGGAGGGCACGTCGTATACAGTGGCGCATTCCCTATGCTCCTCTGTGGCTTCTATCACTTGGAAGCTAGACTTTGATTCTTGATAGCATGAGTTGTGTGGCGAGGCCTGAGTGTTTTATGCTTGGAGCGTTGCCTTAAAACCCCAGAAAAAACATAAAAGCATATCCACAGCTTTATAAATGGCCTTTTCTTTGCCTGCCCGTAGACATAATTCTCACTTCTCCTATTAGTCTCTCTATGTGTTTTTGTGTTGCCATGTATGCGTTTTAGCTCTGTAATGTGTGTGGATGAATCGACCTTGAAATTGCTCGTTTGTTGATTTTTTGTTACGTATGTGTCTGTCTATTTGTGAATTTGTTGTTGTTTATGACGAGGAAGAGAAGAGAATTTGTCTGCGTGAAGAGGGATTGATGAATCAGCTACACAATTTACGGCGGAAGGAATTGACCCTTCTTTAATTTCATGGATGCATAGCTAGTAGAGAGGAATTAAGAAATTACGCTCCGCGCTCCTCCTACAGAGAAGAGAATAGAATCCTACAAATTTATAAGTTGGTTGTGTGTGTGTTTGTTGTTCGGTCTCTGTTGACTTGTTTGTTGTTGCAAGTGCTTGTTTTTTTTTATTTATTATTATTTTTTTTTCTTTTGTACAGCGCATGAGCTGCCTGGCTCCTCCTCGGCTTAGCGTATAGTCTGCGACTTGGCTCCTGTAGCTCCTCCCCGTGGCTTGGTCCATGGCTCTGATGCTTGTGCTGGGCTCTTATGTTGACTTGTGGCATGCGGGCCATGGCCGAGCCTACCAACACAATTGTGTTGCCTCTTGTGGGCTTTGGGCGTTGGACTGTGTGCTGGTGCTGGCGCGTTGGAAACCCAGCCTTTGGTTACCCGTATGTGTTGGTGTGTTGTTGCTGCTTGTACACTGGCACTGGTTTTATGTGTTTAGTGCTGGCTTGTTTGGGCTCTCCTTGGTGGTTGTGTGCGCTTGGAGAAGTGAAATCTCATCCCGGATTGGTGCATGGGCGTTTTGTTCCTTAAATTGGGATTTGCATTTCCTTTTAACGATTGTTGAATTCGGCTACAGGGATGGGCTTTGTAGGTTGGTTTTTGAGATTTCTAGGGTTCGAAAACTAGTTTCCGACGGGAAATCCACCCATGAATTCGAACCTTAAATTGAAACTTTGCATGGTTACATCCAGTTTCTTTTTCAAAAATAGAAATTTCTTATTATTCTCCAGGTGAAGATTGCCCTATCAGGTTTCTTCTCTGCTAGACTGTAATGACCTAGGTATGAGTGTTGTCATTGCTTTGGCTCGGGCATTCCTTGGACACTAATTTAATCCACGGTGGGCGCATATGGTGTACTTTCTATTTCATTGACTCATGATTGAATTTTACTAACATTACTTTGAACGTACAGACAGAAGTTCTGTTCAAACCCCTTTTTTATCATTATTATTATATAAATATATATGCGGTGAGCATAGTAGTGCTCCTCCTCCAGGTTACTTGGAACTTGTTCATGGCTTATCTGTTGGTTTCTTGCGTGTTGTAGTGCATGATAAAGACTCGTGGCTCCATGTGGGTGATTTCCTTGGCACTTTAGAGTTGGATGTGGGATCACATGTGGCTTGGAATATGATTGGTAACATTGTGGTTGAATGGTTTACTTGGAGGTTGGGCTCAATGGCTAATGCCCAAGTTGTTTTTGTTGTTGTTTCTAGGCTTTGATTCCGGTGTATATGGTGTAATTAGATTCTGGTCCACAAACGATGGTGTTGGTTCGAATCCCATTGCTGACACTACTTCTAGCCTTGATCTTGAACCTGATGGGATTAAAAGAGAGGTTGGTCATATGCTATTTTGGAGTTTGAACGTGAAGGGCAGCTGGTACAATAAAAAAAAAAATCTTATAGGGTGGCTATCTTTCTCACAAATCATTTTATCCTGAAGATGAACTACAGCAAGAATTCTATGGTGGATAAGTTTCAGGAAAAGCTACATTCAATCATTTATTTATTATTTATTATTTATTTTTTCTGTTATTACTTTTGTTATATCCCCCCCCCCCTTTTTTTTTACTTTATTAAAATTAGGTTCCTTGCCCTTCACTTTGCTCGTAGACCCACCACATGATAGGTGCAAGCTTAGTTCAAGCCCGCTACCATCTTCTGAACCATCTGGAGAGGTAGGATTCTGGTTGAAATTTCTAACATCTCCCATTATAGAGTCCCTGGTATATAGTTTCACAACCTATTTGGTTCCAGGAGCTATTTTTTTTTTTTAACTATTTGTTTGTTTAATTGAACCAAGTGTTAAAAATTCACTTAATACTTCCACTATGTCGAATATTATACTACTTTACTTTCAAATGGGAATATTTTTTATATATAGATCTGTGTAAATAAAAAAAATGTGTTTTTGTCTTGCAGGCTAGGTGAAGGTGGAGCTTGGAGCTCAAATTTTCATCTAATTAAAGGGTTTCAGGGTTTCAATATAACTATTTTAGGGTTTTTTTTTTTTAATTTCAGGGTTGGAACAGTTCCATTCCTAAACTGTCCTTCTTACATGTGGGTAGGTGGGTAGGCCCTGGTCCAAGTTTTTAAACCAGGGCTCTGATACCATGTGTAAGGTCTCTGTCCCCACAGAGCCTTATAAAACACACGCTAAAATAAAGAATAAAGAAAAATGTATGTTGTACAATTTAATCTTCAACATTTAACCATAACTTATTCAACATAAATTAAAATTTATCCACAGCATGAAAGTAAATCACATAACCATCACGTAACATAGCATAATCACTAAAATACATACCTCTGTCTGATGCTAATTCCCAATCTTCGGTTGTCCTCTCTGCTGCTCTGCCCAAAACTCTGCCTAAAACCGAATCTTCCTCCCTGCCAGCTAGGAACAGAGCCTTTCCGACTCCCTAGCTCCAGGATTCCGTGAGGATTCCTGGCCCTTGAGCCCAAAAATCTCAGCAATCTGGTGCACCCCTGTAACAGTCCACCCAAACTTCAAACCAGAAAAATACCCAAACAGAAAATATAGTCCTTCTCTCCCAATAATGCTTCCTCTCCCCAAAATTTCATAATCCTCTCCTGAAGGCCTCTGCCCCCTCATATCCTTCCCCATTCACCACCTCCTCCTTCATTTAATTCCACCCACCTTATCCCTCCATTCAATACCATATCTCCTGCATACGTAAAGTTTTATAATAATGAATTAAAAGTTATTAAGTATTTAATTCTTTACCCTAAACATTAAATGTGTTAATCAATCAATTAATTAATTAATCAACATATATTAACCAATAAGTAATTAATTAATTAAATAATTTATATTATTAATAAATAATCATTATTTAACTCATACACATTAGGACAGTTAATTATTTAATTAATTATACTTTGTAAATCTTAAGCAATCATTTAGCTAGGGTTGTTACAATTATATTCTGGTTCCTTTAATATTTGTGGTTGATCATCTATTCAAGTATTTTGAGTTTACATCTCATATGGTAACACCATTTACTGGGGATTGAAATTTCTTTCATTTTCAATTATTTGGACATTCTAAAGTCACATGATATATAATCGTTTGTCTTTATGTCATCATAAACTCTTTCCAGAATATAAAAGACTTCTTTGAGTTTCTTCAAGAAGTATTATGATTGTCTTTTTCATAGGTTTACACTTGACACAGGTTAAGAGGAGCTCATACAAATACATTGAGATGAATTTAGCTTAGCACTGCTAATCAGCGAGAGGTTAGTTAGTGTATTATTTATTTAATTTGTTAATTTGTGAATGAATAGTGATTGCATCATATAAACGTTAAATACTTAGTTTATTTTCATTATATCATTAACAATATTATTCATCCATTGTTTATTAGTTTGGTATTTAGAGTATTAGAATAATTTTGTTTATATTCTTCATCTTTGTTTAGATCCATTATCTTAAAACAATTATTTTCACAAGGCTTTGCTTAAACCTTGTAAACTGTATATAACCAGTGTATATAAACATTGTTAGTTAAGCATTTGTAATTAAAGTGTTGACTGTTAGAGTAGTATCTTTAGCTAGTTCACATATTTTAAATTGTTTTGGGATCTTAGTTGGCTAACGGAGCCATAAAACCCGTTAGGGTAGATTATACCAAATGGCTTGGGTTAAGTAGACAACCCTGGACTGGATCTTCCCTTCCTATTGACGGTGTGTCATAAATGCCCATCAACAAAACCTTTAGAAATAAAACTTAGATTTATTTCAGATATTAATAAGTTAAATAGGTTGTTATGTTTTATTTAAGTTTTAGGTTTTAAAATACTCTTGCAAATAATATTTTAATAAATCTCAAAGGTTATCCTAGATTTAAAATATCATAAGTGTCGGTTGTCATGCCTAATTATCTTCCCGATTAAGAGGTATTTGTTTTCAGCCATGTTTATACCCCATGAATATTGTACACCCCTCCATGCGGGGGGGTTTTATGGGGGGATTTCTCCCCCATCAGGGTCCAGCAGGCTCATCCCCCCGGTTGGGGGGTCCGAGGGAAAGCGGGCACTTGGCAGGGGTTTGGTGGTAACGTCTCGCGAAGGAAAAATTACCTTGTAAATTTATATTGTAATTTCATAGTAAATATGGACCATTCATTATAAGGTCACATAAATGATGTTAGAAGTTATATTACGGTTTTTTTACCTAGAAGAAAACCCTATTTTATGAGGGAATTGTATTGCGGTTGTGTATCATTGTGAATATTATATTATGAGAGAGGAGACTGTGAGAAAAAGAAGAGGAAGTTACAACAGGTGTGTTGTAGGTTGTATCCCTTCATTTTGATGGATAATAAAAAGTAAGGGCCTAGAAATTTTTGTGGTGGACATATCCCACACTGGGTGAAACTCATATATCTGTGTCTCTATTGTATTGTGTATCTTATGTGTTTTATTTCCACATTTGTTTCATTTTATTTCTCTATGATCCTGTTTTTCTAACAACTAGTATCAGAGAGAAAGGTAACTCACAGGAAAAGAGGGTTCCTGGTTCGAGTGGGAGCAATAGCGGAAGATGAAAAGTTTAGGGTCGAGAAATTTAACAACCAAAACTATCAGTTATGGAAGATGTGGATGGAATGTTATTTATATTATAAGGATCTATTCCTACCATTGGGAAGAATAGCAAAGAAGTCAACGACCATGAAGGACAAAAAATGGGAGTTTCTTGACAGAAAGGCACTAAGAACGATACAACTGAGCCTAGCAGTGTCGGTAGATTTCAATATTTCAAAAGAAAATACAATGAAGGAATTGACAAACACATTGGCTAAACTGTATGAAAAACCCTTGACATCCAATAAGGTATTTTTAACTAAGCGATTATTTAATATGAAGATTTCAGAAGGTGGGTCTGTTGCAGATCATTTAAATGAATTTAATATGGTTACTAATCAACTAATTTCTATAAAAGTGGACTTTTATGATGAGGTAAGGGCTCTTCTAATCCTATTCTCATTTCCAAAAAGATGGAATGATTTGGTCATGGTTGTATGTAACTTTGTTTCTTGTTCAAACACTCTAAAATTTGATGATGTTGATGGTGTTATCCTTAGCGAGGAAATGAGATGGAAAAACATAGGTGAGACATCAGGTAATGCATTAAACATGATGAACATGGGAATACAAATTGATAGAGGAAAGGGCTCAGGTAACTGTGTGAATTATAAGAAGGGAAGATCCAAATCTAGACTGGGAAAGATAGAGTGTTGGAATTGTGGAAAGAAATGACATCTGAAGAAATATTGTAGAGCTTCAGAGAAACAAAGAAATGGACAACAAGAGAAAAATCAAGAAGCAAATGTAACAGGTGATATGTTACAAGATGATTTGATTATTTTTGTAGATAATATTTATGAGTCTTGGGTAGTAGATTTAGGGGCTTCATTTCATGCCACACCCCATAGGAAACGTTTTCTAGATTATGTTCAAGGTGATTTTGGGTAGGTTCATTTGGGTGATGATGCACCGTACAAAATTGTTGGAATGGTTAAGGTACAAATAAATCAAAAAAATGGAAACCAATGGTTAATGAAAGAGGTAAGACATGTACCATATCTAAGGAAAAATATAATTTCAATAGGGTAGTTGGAAAGTGAAGGATGTATATCTATATTTATAGATAAGGCATGGAAGGTCACCAAAGGATCATTGATGATAGAAAAAGGAGAGAAGGTAGGTACATTGTATTTATGTATTGTTAATACTAATTATTCTATCTATTTAGTTTCTAAGAGAGTGGATACAACACTATGTCATCATAGGCTTAGACACATGAGTGAGAAGGGGATGCAAATACTTCAAAAAATAAATTTGTTTCCATATTTTAAACAAATTGATTTGGATTTCCGTGAGCATTGTGTTTATGGAAAACATAAGAGAGTTAGTTTTCTTAGAGTCGGAAAAGAAAACAAGAGTGAAAGGTTATATCTTGTGCATAAATATGTATGGGGACTAGTTCAGGTATCATCTCTTGGTGAATATTTTTATTATGTTACTTTTATTGATGATGCAACTAGAAAAACTTGGGTTTATTTCATTTGACAAAAATATTATTTTTTTGACACTTTTAAGAAATGGAAATATTTGGTTGAGAATGAGATAGGAAAAGGGTTGAAGTGTCTCATAGTGAGCATAAGACTTGTCAGGAAGGCAAGAAGAAGGTGAAGATTACCATTGATAGTCATAAACATGAGAGAAGAGAGGTCCACTCACAGAAGAGCAAAGTGGAGATGGACAAGGAGCTCATTGAAATTCAAGCACAAATGGAGGAGCTAGAATTCAAGATGTAGCAGGAGTCAAGGGTACAATAGAGGTATGAATGGCCTTTGAAGAGGACAACCAAATGGCATGTTCATAAGTTTTTAGCCAGGAGGCAGTAGCATATGTTAAATAGGTGGTTGAGGCATGCCGAAAACCTCGGTCATGAGGGAAAGAGATCTGCCAAGAGTCTCATATATTTCTAGGTGAGTAATGAGAAGGGATCAATGGATCTCATATACTTCCAAGTGGGAAGAAGAGACATTCCATATTTCCAGGTGGGTAAGGGAGAAGAGACGAGCTCAACTGAGGGTTCATTGGAAAATGAGGAGGTAGAAGAGAAACCTCACTCAGATGGAGATTCACGCAGAACTGTGAGCCGCGTGAATGAAGATGATGACAAGTTAGAAACTTTCATCATAGTGAAGGAAGAGGATCAGAGGGATGTTCTGATTAGTGGAGGGTTTGATATATTCCTACCAAGTAGCTGAGGAGAGGCTAGAACAGATGTTTCATAAGCGACAGGAAGACAACAAACAAAGAATTTCAAGGAGGAGAAGGAATAGATATCAATGTTTGTCCTGACAAAGGAAGAAGAGAATTCAGCAGGATCGCTCGACATTTTCAGATAGGAAGTTGAATAGGGGATGACTATATCATTGAGGTCTGCAGAAAAAGAAGAAGAGGATAGCATAGACTTTGCTGGTTTGTATGAAGAATTATAAGGTATTGAAAGGAGAGTGGTATTTCAAGGCATGCACATCCAACAGGCTAGGTTTGAAGCAGATGAAGCACCACACCAGCATGAGGAGTAGTTGGAGGAATCTGAAATAGGAGCAGATGAAGAACTGGAAGGAGAAAATATGTCAGGAGAAGTTGTTGGACTACTAAGAGGGGGGGTGAATCGGTAATAGAAAAATTTAATCCTTTTTAACCATATAATCCAAGTGTTATATCAATGAAGTATTATCATCCAATAACTGTAGAGTAAATAAGCAATGAACAAATGAACAATCATACACATACACAATACACCAGTGTTTTACATGGAAACCCAAATTGGGAGAAAACCACAGAATTGTTTTTCTTATATGTCTTGAAGAATTACATTCATTGCAAACACCAACTTCCTTTGTTTTCCAGCTACAATTGGAAGGAGGCTCCAACCCCCTAGTTTCTCAGGCTACAACCTGAAGGAAGCTCCAACTCCCCAATTCTCTGGCTACAACCAAAAGGAGGCTACAACCCCCAATGTTCTCCGGCTACAACCAGAAGGTGGCTAAAACCACCTGTCCTTGCCCCATACAACCACCCTAAAGTAGAAATAAAATGATGGAACCACTGTAACACTATCACTATGAGATATACCGATGTAATCCTGTACCAATAAATTTGAGCCATGCATCAACCTGTACCTAAACCTGTAATCAACATGTACCATAAACAAGTGCATCCAATCATGTACAAAGTATGTACCAATCATGTGTCATCTACTCATCAACTATGACTTATCAATATGTACCAACATCATCAACTATACACCTCTTGTATGTGCCAACTCATCAACTACTTGTCTCAATAACATGTACCTCAACCAAAATCCCTCATGAATTTCATCATTCAAATCTGATTTGTAGTTCTATAATAGACCTAGTGTATATGATCACATTCCTGCAAACCTTCCTTAACTTTAACAATAAGAGACTAGCATTTTCATCAAACTTTTCTTTAGTCTCACATGCCTAGTTTTTGGATTAGTCAACAACCCTAACTTGAAGTAATCATAAATTTGTACTTGTAATGTATAAAGATATGAAAATTATTCACAATGTTATTCAATGTGTTTTATGAAATTCCTCCAGGTTTCACTACTTGGAACCTCTCAGAAAAGGAGTTATATAAAAAATGGCATACCTTGTTGAATTCTGACTTATTATAGAGAGCGACCTTCTAGAGCGTGCCCCGCACGGAATATTTGTTGAATTGATCTAAAAATATTACAAAGCCTACTAAATACTGTACCCTAACTAAAACATTTTGTTTCACTGAATTTCGATCTGTTATGAAGAATTTATGACGTTTTTACCCGAAATACTTGTTTTTTACTAGTTTGAGGACTAGCCACAAACCCTATTTTCTACAGAGTGTAACTCCAAAAATAAAACAACCCACGAGATGAATTTTTTACCATAGATACTTGGATATGTTTTCTCAATGGAATATCAATTTCAAGTTCTGAATCATTATATAAAAAACTTTATAGTGAAAATGGTGAGATGACTTGTAAATAACATACCTTAGAAAGCACCATCAAAATAATTTACTCTTCCTTGCATTATGTCCTTTGTTTCTTCACCTTCCCTCATAATTTTGGCTTAGATATCCTTGGTTACCTAAAACACCTATAGATATTCAATATGCTCAAGTGTATCTAAAATGAGAGAGCCTTGTCTCTTATTTATACTCTCCAACTAGCTTCCTTAAAAACATCTTCTAGGTCACTTGGCCCCATTTTCCTTATTTTAGGATTTACCCACTTCTAATTTCTCCATTAAATTTATTATTGAAACAATTTATTTTGTATTCAATTTGAATTATAATACACTCGTTACTTCACTTTATTATTTACCTTTTAAAATCTCTTAAACCACTTTGACTACTTTGACCTTTTGGGGCTTCTAGATGACATATGATGGTCCTCCAACTTCGTAAGGCCATAACTCTCAAACCGTGAGGAGTTATGTGACGTTACACATACCACTAGAAATGGAATGACATGTACTATCCATATAGAATAGTATTATTTGAAAATATATCATAACTCATACCATTACCCATAAAACAAACTTGGGTCCATTACCCAAACCTGGGGTCTCCAATTTCTCATGGCCATAACTCTCTAACTGTGAGGAATTATGTGACGTTCCACATACCACCGGAAATGGAATGAAAAGAACTGTCCATCTAGGGTAGTTTCCCTAAAAAATTCACTATCCTTCATCTCATTGTTCCACAATTAAGCATGGGTTCTCTTACTCCACAAAGCATCTTCCTGTGAGGGATTTGACCATAAGGGGACCACTTTGGAGTTCATCCATATTTACTTCTTATCAACCATGAAAAAAAAATAATGAGTCATATTTACATCAAACAATATTGGGTCCATTACCCAAACCTTTGT
>JZKD02S1990977.1:214307-225756 GCA_000966675.3 Picea glauca | reverse complement strand
ATCTGAAGTATCCATGTGATTGGGTCCTTGCCATCAAACTTCCTCATATCGATCTTAGGAACATGGTTGGTCTTCAACCCAAAGTTGGAGTTTCTCCATTCTGGATTCACCTTCCATGTGTACTCATCATGAATATCATGGGATGCATTTTCACTTTTAGGTGTCTTCTCTATTACGAAATTTTTCAATACTTGCATGATCTCCTATTTTAAACCATCCATCTTTACCTCCAACTTAGCTTCCATCTCTTGTAGTTCATCTTTTGTTACTATATTCTTTTGTAAATCATTTATGTCCCTACGCATTTCTTCACCTTCATCAAGAGTCCAAGTAGGATTGTCTAGAGGCTTATTTGGTGTAGAAGTTCCCTTTTTGGGTGGCATTGACGCAAACCTATCCGCCCTCGGGCCGATATCTGCTCACAGAATCATTCTTTATCTCCTTCGAGCTAGATCGGCTCTTTTGATTCCTTGCTAGAATCTCAATTCGATAGATCCACAGGTCCTTTTCGCGGCTCGCAATCTCGCGAGTTCGTGAGTCGTGACTCCTGACTCTTCCTCTCCAATCTCACGATACTCAAGATAGCGAAATGGGTATAGCTCCCTTCTGTCAGCACCTTCTAAGCATGACCGTTGGCTAGGCTAAGTGCTAGCACCTCTCACTACTCGGCACTTCACTTGTTTCAACGTCAAACCCTCGTGCTCTTACTTCATGAATTCTCAATATGCGAGAGTCAACGAAGTGTTGACCTCTTCCACTAGGTGATGTGTGTCTGCCTGTTTATTTCCCGGGTCCACTTTGTGGTTCTGCCACGTGTCCCTTCGTGCCTCAGCTCTCTGCACTTCGTGACTTCTGATGTCGAAAGTGACTCCTTTCAACCTCCAAACCCCCGAATGCACGAAATCTGATGGGGTTCTAGATCCAACAGTCCTCCCGTGACCTGGATCTGACAGCTATACTCGCTCCTCGCGATTTCACAACTTTGCGACTTGGAGCACCCAACCCTTAGGCTCTCACCTTGTGAACCTCCAAGTTCACAAGATCCCTAGATCTCTGCCACATGTCCTCCTTCGATGGACAACCCTGATCTCTTTTCTACTTCGCTACTCGTGAAGTCAAGAGACTTCCTCCTCTGACTCCCGATGTTTGAGTCCTCTATAGAGAGGATCTCGTGACATGCGTCCACCCTCAGACGAACAGCTCAGATTTCCTCGGGAGTTCGCTACTCTTGAAGTCAATATGCTCACCTCTGTGAGTCCTGGCGCCCAAATCTTCGAAATGGATGATCATGTGACACGCATCCTCCCTCAGATGGACGGATCAGATCAAATTTGTTGTTTCAGGACTTTTGATGTGGAGTGTCCCGACTGCTCATCCTCAAGACCTCTGATATCCTGAATGCCAAGATCTTGATGTGCCAACGCCTTTCAGGACTTTTTTCTCCGCTCTATTGTATGAGGGCTTAACTCCCTCGCAACTCCTGACAGATCTAAAGGTTATCAGGTTCTATGGCTAAGATCTGACTGGTCAGATCCATCCCTTCTCTGTGCGCTCCTCCACTGCTCCCTGGACGTGGGAAATTCGACGGCTCAGATCTCTTCTCTGGTATGATCCAACGATAGTTGTTGCTCCTTCCAAGCTTTGGTTCTTTCTTCCCAGACTTTGGAAGAATTTCAAATTCTCAAACGCCTCGACCTTTGTTTCTTTTATCTGTGAGCTTAAAAACTTTGAATCCTCACTGGCGTGTATGGAACGCTACTCCTCCTGAGCTTTGGTCCTGAATCCTTGAAGGATTCTAACTTCTGCACTCCTACAGAGTCTTCTCACACACAAAGGTGTTATCCCTTATGATCTTTCCTACTCCTCGGACCTTAAGGAAATAAATCCTTCTTCCTTTCCCCTGAAAATGGAGAATTTGGATGCCCTCCTAGCTATTTGCTACTCAAGCAACCTCTTGCTGAGCGGTTCAGGGTGTTCAACAACCCTGTGAAGATCCTTCTATAGATTCTTCTTCAATCTCTGAACTCAAAGAGTTCCTCATGTGCACTCTGGAACTTACTCAATTCCCTCCTGGCAGAGTATCAAGAATTCTCAGATGATTCTTGCTTCTAATGAACTCACAGCAGAGTTCTTCCTCTGTGCACTCCTTGCACATGCTCAATGCCCACCTGGCAGAGCTTTAAAAAAATCCTCAGAGATTATGTCTGCAATTCTGTTTCTCCACAGCCTTGCCTCCTGAGATGTTCAGCAACCTCAAAGGTCTTCCTCTAAGTTAATGACTTCAGCTTATGTGCCCACCTGGCTCGTCTTTGTCTGAATTCATAGAATTCAGAAGTGCATCTATGCACTGGTATTCAGAGACCGCAGTACTCTGTCATGCCCTCCTGGCATGAAACCACAAAGAACCTTTCAAGCTTGAAAATCAAACAACTCCCTGCAAATGTCTAGCATACATCTACAGCATAAAGGACACACAAAGGCATTCACATAACATAGACAAGATGCAGAAAAAACTGCTCTGGTTTATATTAATCAAAATGTCTCTTTACAAAGGTGTTCTGAGCGCAGACTGTAACAAGGTCTTGGCTCCTTCTCTTCTACTCTCTACTCGCAGACTCTCTCCCCTCAGATACAATTACAATTCAAAGATATTTTACATGAGGGGGCTCTTTGAGATCTTCCCTCCAATCTACCTACCCTATTAAATAGCATTGAATGAGATATCTAGTCCAAAATATGGATCTAGATCTCAGCCTTTAGCATTAAAGGCCTATCTACCTACAGCATGTGTGCATAGCATGGCCTCACAGCTCAACAACCTAAGACATTTAATTACATTCAAATCAAAATTGAAAACGAGGGTTGCGCCTCTCTTCAGCCTTGAGTGCATGCGCTGACGTGGTTGGTTGACTGGTTGGTTGACATGGAGAGATGCTCCTGCATCATACTCCTCATCTACAAAATTCATGAGCTCCTGCTCATGAGCTTCCACCCTCAGTTGTGGAAATCCTCCTAGATCCCAAACAACTGTCTGGAGTCTTCTTTCTCCACTTCTCTACTACTGTTGTTGCTTTTGTGCTGTTGTTGCTGCTTCTTTTCTTTTTCTCAGCTTCTCCTTGCTGACAGTTTCTGCTAACTCTACCATTAGCCCCCTAATCTTCTCAATCACTTCGTCCAGCTGCTCTAGTGGCTGGCTCTACTCATGTAGTCTCCTCGACTGTAAAATTTTTCTACAATTGGGAAGATCACCATGATATCCTATGCTTTCTTATTCATCTTCTTTTTTGGCACTACGTGTCCACTCTGCTACAGACTTCAGCTCTACAGTCTCCTCTTGACTGATTTGCTATTCAGTCATCTTCTTTGACAACTCAACTTCTACCAGTTCTCCTGCTGGCTCTGGATTGTTCAGCCAATCCTCCATCATCTCCATCTCCATCCCCCATGGAGTGATCAATCTATCTGCCTACTCTTCGGCTTCTTCTACTGCCAGCTTTAGTGCTGCAGCTTCCTCAGCTTCCTGGATGAAAGCATTGAGACACTCCTCAGAATGCTCATCTTCTCTTTTTGCTTGGGCAGCTTCCAAAGTTTGCTCCAATGCTTCTCTGACAGTTTCTACTGGTTGTCCTGCTTCTGCTGTTGCTGCATCTGCAACATAGATTTCTACCTCCCCTTGGGCAAATGGTAGGAATATTTTGATTCCCCTGGTCATCAGAAGATTCGCTTGATCTTCCTCTTCTATCAATTGCATCTGCTGATCCAAACTCACCTTTGAGTTTATGAGACTCTCAAAAAATCTCATCTGCTCATCCTTGCCCACCTGTCAATATGGGATTTTCCTGCTGCCCTCCTGGAAGTCTATGGAATCAACTGATCCCATCTTTGTTCCCTTGCCCACCTGGAAAATTGGAAACTTTTCGCTGCCCTCCTGGCAGTCTATGAGATCCCGCAGTGATCTCAATCCATTGCCCACCTGGCAATGTGAAAATCCCTGGCTATCCTCATGACAGTCTATGAGATTCTTAGTTGATCTCAACTCTTTTCCCACCTGGCAATTAGGAATTTCTTCTCTGCCCTCCTGGCAGTACTTGAGATCTTCATCCGATCCCATTTCATCCTTAGCATCACTGAGATTTCTCCTAGTCTCTGTTTTACATATCTGAACCCTTTTGTCTGGTCTGTTGAGGTTTTCAGCTGGCCTCAACCACCATTTTAATATTTTACACTGTCTTTTAGCCATCTTGCTATCTATTTCCCCTACTGGAAAATTTGTTGCTATCACTATGAAACCTTGAGTGTTTCTAGCCTCTTCCACAGTCCTCCTGATTGTCTATGGACTGTTGCCTACCTGTAAACAATCCTCTATAGAGTCTTCAGTACTCTGTCTTCTTTTGCCTTATCCCTCTGCTTGAAATATACAAATATAACTCTCCCTCTGATACCACACGGACACAGACCTATCGGCCCTTGGGTCGATATCCGCTCACAAGATCATTCTTTATCTCCCCCGAGCCGGATCGGCTCTTTCTATTCCTCGCTGGAATCTCAATTTGATAGATCCACATGTCCTTTTTGTAGCTTGCAATCTCCCGAGTTCGCGAGTCGTGACTCTCAACTCTTCCTCTCCAATCTCATGATACCCGAGATCACAAAATGGGTATATCTCCCTTCTGTCAGCACCTTCTGAGCGTGACCGTCGGCTAGGCTAAGCGCTAGCACCTCTCGCTACTCGGCACTTCGCCTGTTTCAACGTCGAACCCTCGTGCTCTTACTTCATGAATTCTCGATATGCGATAGTCAACGAAGTGTTGACCTCTTCCACTAGGTGACGTGTGTCCACCTATCTATTTCCTGGGTCCACTTTGTCATTCTGCCACGTGTCCCTCCGTGCCTCGGCTCTCGACACTTCACGACTTCTGATGTCGAAAGTGACTCCTTTCAACCTCTGAACCCCCGAATGCATGAAATGCGATGGGGTTCCTGATCCAATGGTCCTCCCGTGACCTAGATCCGATGGCTATCCTCGCTCCTCGCAATTTCGCAACTTCACGACTTGGAGCACCCAACCCTTGGGCTCTCACCTTACGAACCTCCGAGTTCACGAGATCTCTAGATCTCTGCCACCTGTCCTCCTCTGATGGATGGCCCTGATCTCTTCGTGACTTCACTACTCGCGAAGTCAAGAGACTTCCTCCTCTGACTCCTAATGTCTGAGTCCCTAATAGAGAGGATCTCATGACACGCGTCTTCCCTCAGACGAATGGCTCAGATTTCCTCGGGACTTCGCTACTCGCGAAGTCAAGATGCTCACCTCTATGAGTCCCGGTGCCTGAATCTCTGAAATGGATGATCATGTGACACGTTTCCTCCCTCAGATGGATGCCTCAGATCAAATTTGTTGTTTCAGGACTTTTGATGTGGAGTGTCTCGACTGCTCGTCCTCAAGACCTCCAATATCCCGAATGCCGAAATCCCAATGTGCCAATGCCTTTCAGGACTTTCGTCTTCGATCTACTGTATGAGGGTTTAAATCCCT
This sequence comes from Picea glauca, assembly GCA_000966675.3. Taxonomy (NCBI): domain Eukaryota; kingdom Viridiplantae; phylum Streptophyta; class Pinopsida; order Pinales; family Pinaceae; genus Picea; species Picea glauca. The sequence goes on along the minus strand of JZKD02S1990977.1, from coordinate 220,220 downwards.
CGCAACTCCTGACAGATCTAAAGGTTGTCAAGTTCTATGGCTAAGATCTGATGGGTCATATCCATCCCTTCTCTGTGCGCTCCTCTGCTGCTCCCTGGACGTGCGAAATTCGACAGCTCAGATATCTTCTCTGGTTTGATCCAATGGTAGTTGTTGCTCCTTCCGAGCTTTGGCGCTTTCTTCACAGACTTTGGAAGAATTTCAAATTCTCAAAGGCCTTGAACTTTGTTTCTTTTATCTACGAGCTTCACAACTTTGAATCCTCGCCGGCGTGTATGGAACATTACTCCTCTTGAGCTTTGTTCCCGAATCCTTGAAGGATTCTGACTTCTGCACTCCTACAGAGTCTTCGCTCACACAAAGGTGTTATCCCTTCTAAGATTTCCTACTCCTTGGACCTTAAGGAAATAAATCCTTCTTCCTTTCCCTTACAGATGGAGAATTTGGATGCCTTCCTGGCTATCCGTTTCTCAAGCAACCTCTTGCTGAGTGGTTCAGGGTGTTCAACAACCCTGCGAAGATCCTTCTATGGATTCTTCTTCAATCTCTGAACTCAAATAGTTCCTCCTATGTGCTCTGGCACTTACTCAATGCCCTCCTGGCAGAGTATCAAGAATTCTCAGATGGTTCTTGCTTCTAATGAACTCATAGCAGAGTTCTTCCTCTGTGCACTCCTTGCACCTGCTCAATTCCCACCTGGCAGAGCTTTACAGAACTCCTCATAGATTTTTTCTACAACTGTATTTCTCCACAGCCTTGCCTCTTGATATGTTCAGCAACCTCAAAGGTCTTCCTCCGAGTTAATGACTTCAGCTTCTGTGCCCACCTGGCTCATCTTTGTCTGAATCCACAGAATTCAGAAGTGCATCTATGCACTAGTATTTAGAGACCACAGTACTCAGTCATGCCCTCCTGACATGAAACCACAAAGAACCTTTCAAGACTGAAAATCAAACAACTCCCTGCAAATGTCTAGCATACATCTACAGCATAAAGGACACACAAAGGCATTCACATAACATAGACAAGATGCAGGTAAAGCTGTTCTGGTTTATATTAATCAAAATGTCTCTTTACAAAGGTGTTCTGAGCACAGACTGTAACAAGGTATTGGCTCCTTCTCTTCTGCTCTCTACTCCCAGACTCTCTCCCCTCAGATACAATTACAATTGAAAGATATTTTACATGAGGGGGCTCTTTGAGCTCTTCCCTCCAATCTACCTACCCTATTCAATAGTATTGAATGGGTTGTCTAGTCCAGAATCTGGATCTAGATCTTAGCCTTCAACATTAAAGGCCTATCTACCTACAGCCTGTGCGCATAGCACGGCCTCACGGCTCAACATCCTAAGACATTTAATTACATTCAAATCAAAATTGAAAATGAGGGTTGTGCCTCTCTTCAGCCTTGAGTGCACGCACTAATGTGGCTAGTTGGCTAGCTAGCTGACATGGAGAGATTCTCCTGCATCAAGCATGTTGGCCAAGTATCACTTTTGAACCTTGATTTTTAGGTGGTTCTAATAGACAATCTTTGTTCTATTGTATCTCCCAAGTTTCGGCCCTTCTGGGTATGAAACTTTATTTTATGTAGTTCTCTAATATTTCTTCTCTGCAATGCCATAGGTCTAATCAAAATTTGATGTGCCAAGTGGAATTTACGGTAACTTCCCCACAACATGTTGATTTTTGGCCTTTCTAGGGGATCTCACTTGTATAGCAGGCCCCACACAAAATAATTGATATAAAATTCTGAAACTCGTACCCAAAATACTAAAGACTATCCACGATCCAATGAAACTAGTCCCACTCAATTTGGATACTCTAGGAAGAATTTATGATTGTTTTACCTAGAACACCTTCTTGAGACTAGTCAATAGGACTAGTCAGATACCCTATCTTACACAGGGTGTATCTACAAATTTAAGATGACCCAGAAACTGATATTTTTACCACTGATACCTTACTAATTTCTGTGAATAGCTTCCAGATTTTAGGGTCTGAAACATTACAAAAAAATTCTTATAACGAAAATTCCACATTGAATCATTTCAGGATGATTCCAGAACCCTATGTTGTACAGGTTGTATCTCCAAAAGTATAAGGACTCATGAGTTGAAATTTTAACCCAACGTACCTTGATCTATCTACTAAATATCCTCAAAGACATTCCTTCTGAAACATTGTAGAAACAAAGTTATAGGGAAAATTCCAAGGTGTCTCAGATGTAGCAGCGAAACCCCAAGACCTTAATCTTTGATACCATATGTTAAGAAACAAATATCAATATAGCACAGAAAAACCTCAAAAAAAGTACTCAACGCCTTGAAAAAGAGATAATTTCAGATAATAAGCCTCTTTGAGGGGGAAACCTCCTTTTACCCCACTTAAATGTTCAAATACAAGATGATCCCAAATGAAAATGTCTCCTTGGTATATATAGGAGACCAGGAGGTATAATTACAACTAATGGAATAAATTTGACATAAATAAAATAATATTAATAATGTAATATGCCCCAATTAAGGGGTAATGAGCCAATATTAGGGCTTAACATGACAACCAACCTTAATCAACAGAAGTGGTAGCTGAGCAGCAACCTAGTGATGAGAATCTTGTAGGAGTGGAAACTGCAGGAAAGTGGAAAGATAAGACCACAAATGGAGAATATGTATATGGAAATCAGTGTAATTCACCCATAGAAAAGAAATGAGTGCAACGGGATAGTCCACAACAGAAGAACCAGTAGATAGAGAAGCTAGATGAGGTGATCGAACAGCTCAGAGAGTTGATGTCGATGTCAACAATGGAATTGGTCAACAAGAGGAAGATGGATGAAAGGAAACCTGCAAGAGAAATGGGGATGATGCAGGAGCAGCAGGGGTGAAGAAGAGGAGCCGAGCAAGAGCACCAGGAGAAAATTTGGGATCTAGGTGAATTTCAGCAACGTTGGAGAGCTCATGAGCAGGAGCTCATGATTTTTGTAGTTGTGGAGTGTGATGCAGGAGAATTGCTCCATCTCAGCATGCATCAGCTAATCAACACGCGTGGTTCAAATTCAAGGAAGGAGAGGCGTCACCCTCTCATTTTTTCCTCAAGAATCCAAGGCATGATCCAGAAATTAATTGAAGACAATAAGGAAGAGCCAAATTGTGCTTTCACACAAGCTGGAGATAAGGTCGCCATTAATAGGCTAACAACGAGATGGATCTATGTCTGATTTGGAGAAGAATTTCCATCATTGTAATTTGGCCTTTCGATAAGCGTTAGGGATGGTGATTTGACACCATTAGTTAGCTTGCAAGGGAAGCTCGTAGAGCCCCTCTTGTATAAATCTTTGTATTGTAAGAAAAGTAGAGGTTAGGTGGCGAACTGTTAGAGAATTTTAGATAGGTTAGAGGAGAGAACCAGAGAGCCAAGACTCGGTTGCAGCTCGGACTCCACCATTGTAATTTGGCACTCCACCATTAATAGAAAATGACAGTTTTTACTGTTTTACATTTTTGTTATGAGTGTATTTTACATGTTCGTGAATGGTAAATGGATATTATAAATCACCTGCAAGGATAGAGATACAGTTTCCTATCCGCGAGTGTTTTGAGTTAATTCTGGAACTCTAGGATAAGTGTAAGGAGTGAACAAAAGATCTAGAAAACTTTGTAAGACAATGCAAGGAGTGCAGGTCTGAACTCAGTGGAGTCAGAAGAAAAGTTTTCAGGAGGGCACACCAGATTAATTTATAGACTCAGGGAGAAATTTCAAGGTGATTAAGTCCCTTGAAAATAAATACTGTGTGGAGAGAGACACAGTGCAGAGTTACTGAATACTTTGGAATACTCTGCCAGGAGAGCATCGAGCTTGTGTGAGCATACCCAGAAACTACACGGGTGAAGGTGGAGAAGAATCCTAGAATTGCTAAACATTTTGGTGAAGGAATACTTTGCAAGAAGTGCATCGACAAAGGAAAGGAGATGCCTTAAACCTTTCCCTGAGACCGAGAGATAAGTCATTGAAGAACTAAGTCAAGTGCAAGGAGTACACCTAAGGTGTTGAGATTTCACCTTAAAAGATTAGAAAATAGACCGATAAACTTTCAGGAGGGCACGAGAAGCTCGCAGAGGAATTGGGAACCTTGAAGGTTTTCAAGCAGAGCAAAGTCATAGGAGAGTTTCATAGATTTATGCAAGGAGTGCAGGAATCCTTCGAGAACATCCTAAGTCTCTAAAGGATAAATTGCACTAAGTGTGAAAAGGATTCGAGGAATTTCTGAAGTCCTGAAGACGAAGAAATTACCCATTGTCAAGGAGGATATAGGTGGAAGCAGATCGAGAAGTTCAGGAAGAGGAGCTTCGTAAGGTTTGTTGGGAGCAAGAGAAGGATCTTCATGAAGTCACAAAGGGTGATTTTAATCCATGCCATTGGATCTGGAAGGGCACGTGGCAAGGTATCAGTGCATTGTTTATTTTCAATCGAAAGAAGAAGAGTCAAGAGGATATCTACGAGACTCTTGCCAGATATCTTTCCCTCATGACTGAGGTCTCCATCATGCCTCGGCCACCTCTTTAACATATGTTGTTTAATCCTAGATAAAAACTTCTGAACATGCCATTTGGTTTTCCTCTTCAAAGGCCCCTCATACCTCCAGTGTACCTTTGACTCATGTTGTATCTTGAATGCTAGCTCCTCCATTTGCACTTGAATTTCACTGAGTTCCTTGTCCATCTCTGCCTTTCTCTTATGTGAGTGGACCTCTCTTCACTCGTTTTTATGACCATCAATGGTCATATTCACCTTCGTTATGCATTCCTGGAAAGTATGTTTCTCACTCTGCAACTGAGAGCATCTTCAACTTCTCCTTCGCCTGAAATCTATAGAAGAAATTGTGCTCTGAATCCCATAGAGAGAAAGCAGTTCAAGGAACAACACAAGAAAATGGTGTGTCAGAAAGGACGAATAGGACAATCATGGAGCATGCAAGGAGTATGAGATTGCATGTTGGGTTTCCCTTACAGTTCTAGGCAAATGTTGTAGATATTTTTGTTTACTTAATAAACAAAGGACCTTCAAGCTCTTTGGATGGTGGAATTCTAGAGGAGGCATGGACATGTAAAAAGGTAAACTATTTTTTTTTAATACTTTCAGTTGTGAAGCATTTGTCCATATTGATAAAGAAAATAGAACAAAGATTGAGGCAAAATCCAAGAAGTGTACCTTTATTGGATACAGTGTTAATGATTTTGGTTATCGCTTATGGGATTATAAAAATCTCAAAATCATTAGGAGTAGAGGTGTCATATTCAATGAGAAGTTCATGTACAAAGATTAGTTGCAGGGAAAGAAAAATCAGAATACACAGTGCTTGATTAGATCACTGAAAAAGAAATTCCAAAGGTACCATAAAATCAAAATGTACAACAAGAAGAGCAGCAGGTACCTCAAACTCATACAAGTGTTGTTAGAATATCAACCAGGTTAAGTAGAGCCCCTGACCGATACTCTCCTTCATTGTATTATTTATTGTTTATTGATTCTGGTGAACCAGAATGTTATGAAGAGGCAAAGTAGGTAGACACTAAAAATAAGTGGGAGCAAGGAATGAAAGACGAAATGGATTCATTGATAAATAAACAGACTTGATACTTGGTTCAGTTTCCTGTAGGAAAAATAACATTGAAAAATAAATGAGTTTATAGGTTGAAGGAACAAGATGGAGGAAAAAAATAGTACAAGGCTAGACTTGTTGTAAAGGGGTTTGCACAAAATAAATCTATAGATTTTGATAAAATATTTTCTTCTGATGTTAAGATGACTTCAATTAGGACTATTTTAAGTCTTGTGGTAGTAGAAGATTTGCATCTTGAACAATTAGATGTAAAAACAACTTTTCTCCATGGGGATTTGGAGGAAGAGATT
>JZKD02S1990977.1:183224-214257 GCA_000966675.3 Picea glauca | reverse complement strand
GAAGGAAAATTTGGTATGTAGGTTGAAGAAGAGATTGTATGGCCTAAAGAAATCTCCAAGACAGTGGTATTTGAAGTTTAACAAGTTTATGACAAGGGATGATTTTAGGGGCTAAATTTCGCTCCTGGGCTAATTTTCCAAGGTTTTTCCCAAAACAAGATTTGTTATTCTAAAAATGATTCGCCCAAATTCTATAGGATAAAATTATTTTACCTTAAAAATTGCTAAAATATTATACAAACTATATAAAATCCTTAGAAATTTGAATATTTTTACAAAAGTATCGCTAAACATTTTATGGTTGGCATATCAAGGATTAGTAAGATTCGCCAAGGTTTCTACATTTTAAAATAAATTTCCATCCTTAAAATAATCCTTGTTTATGACAGAACAAGGCTATAGTAGATGTCATTTTGATCACTTTGTTTATTTTAAAAGGCTAGAAAATGGAAGTTATATTATCTTGCTATTGTATGTAGATGACATTCTTGTTGAAGGGTATAATATGCAAGATATAAATGTGCTCAAGAATAAATTATCTAATTCATTTGCATTGAAGGATTTGGGTGTTGGAAATAAAATCATTGGTATGAGAATATCAAGAAACAAGAAAAATCACAAATTGACATTGTCTCAGGGTGAGTACATAGAGAAGGTGTTGGAGAGGTTTATAATCCAGAAAGAAAAGCTAGTTAGTACACCTTTGGCCAGCCATTTCAAATTAACCAAGGAAATGTGTCCCAAGACACAAGAGGATATAGACTACATGTCCAGGGTCCCTTATTCATCAACAATTGGAAGTTTGATGTATGCGATGGTTTTCACAAGACCAGATATTGCACATGCAGTGGGAGTTGTGAGCAGGTATATAAACAATCTAGGTAAAGAACATTGGGAGGCAGTAAACTAGATTCTCATGTATTTGATAAGTACTGCTACTCATGCATTATGTTTTGGAGGTTCAGACATTTTTCTACAGGGATATGTTGATTTAGGTATGGAAAGTGATAAAAATAGCAGGGGGAGCACCACATGGTATGTTTTTACTGTAGGTGGAACAATAGTAAGTTGGATTTCGAAACTGCAAAATGTTGTTGCACTTTCAACAACAGAAGCATAGTATGTTGCTACTACAGAGGCTAGTAAAGAGATGATTTGGTTACAGAGGTTTATGGAGGAATTGGGAAAGAAGGAGGAGAATAGCAAGTTGTACCGTGACAATGAGAGTGTCATTCATATTGCAAAGAACTCAACCTTCCATTCAAAGACTAATAATATACAACTCATGTACCATTTTATATGATTCATCTTGGAAGATGGACATTTGAAGTTGGGAAAGATACATACTAGCTAGAATCATCCAAACATGCTAACAAAGGGAGTAACCATGGAGAAACTGAGTTCCTAACTAGTTTCAATTGGTCTTCAATAATGAAGGTGAAGATGAGAAATTTTCAAGGTCCAAGAAGGTTCATAGTCCATAAAATACAACAATGGTTGAGTTGTTGTGATCAGTATCCAAGTGGGATATTGTTGGTTGTGGAGCCTAATTATCTTCTTGATTCAAAGGTCTTTGTTTCCCCTCGTGTGTGGTCTCGGAGGGCTCATCCCTCGGTTGGGGGTTCTGGGGGAAATTGGGCCACCAATGGGGGTTCGAGGAAAAATCCCCCAAAGGAAAAATTGCCTTCTAAATGTATATTGTAATTTCATTGTAAATCTAGACCGTTCATTATAAGGTCATATATTTGATGGTAGAAGTTATGTTGGGGTTTTTTCCCTAGAATAAAACCCTCTTTTATGAGGGAATTGTATTTCGAATTTGTATCATTGGGAATATTGTATTCTGAGAGAGGAGATTATGAGAGAAAGAAGAGGAAGTTACAATGGGTGTGTTGTAGGTTGTATCCCTTCATTTTGCTAGATAATAAAAAGGAAGGACCTGCCAATTTCTATGGTGGATGTAGCCCACACTGGGTGAACCACGCATATCTATGTCTCTATTGTATTGTGTATCTTATGTGTTTTATTTCTGCATTTGTTTTATTTTGTTGCTACGCGATCATGTTTTTCTAACAGTAAGAATTTAATATATTTTAATTTTGATAAAGTTTTATTTATATACAGTTTAAACTTTATATTATCAGGTTACTTAAATAAAAAAAATGCACGTTGTATGCCTGATTGATCACGCGATCAACTATTCAAATCGACGGTCCACATTCAACTACCCCCCCTCGCCCCCCTACATGCTCGACATTTAACAATGGGTAGGGGGCCCACAAAACTTAATCATAGTTTGCAACCAATTATTGTGTTGTACACTAGAAAATTGCACCCCGCTTTCTATGGTTAGCATAACCACTTGGTACCACGCCCTCGCAATTAATCTTGGTTTAACGTTTTTCCATGTGACGCGATCAAGCGCAAAAAGGTGAAGTGATAGTTTATTTGATATTTAAATTCAATTCTTCACCAATCTGAAGTCACCATGTATTGAAGTTTTATTTTTTTTAAAGGAAAAAGTAAAAGTTTTTGTTGGTTTATGTTGAGTTCACGAATATTTTAATGTTGGTAACACATTTCAACTTACCAGCGCAGCCTTTCAATTCGACCCAAGTATTTTCTGAAGCTCGTTTCTCCCTCATAATTCTAAATCTTTTACCTTCTTAGTTTTTTTTGTTTAAATGAAATCATATAAGTAAACTAAAGTTAAGAAACCATTAATTGTTGAGGAAGAAGACATAGTTGATAGAGAAAAATATATTTTTGACCCCATTTTATCATTTGAAACGTTTGAAATACACCAGCTAACATTCCAAACTTTTAGGGATTTAGTTGACCATTACGACACTTGGGAGTTTGATTTGGAAAAATTTATAGTGCCCCAAGTGTATTAATTTCTAGAATTTTTGGTCTGGTGCGCCTAAAATTACATCCCTTCTAAAAAAACCAGTATTTATAAAAATGGTTTGGTGCTTATTGAAATAAATCCCCAATCAATTTCTAAGATGTTAAGATGGACTTTAAACCTTGATAGTGAAACATTGTATGAAACTGTATTCTCTAAATGCTTCAGAGATTTAAATTCTCAAGACATGATTACTCTTTTACATACTTATTTATGCCATAATATTGAAATTCATATGGACAATGTTACTATTCAATCTAGCTTATTTACTGAAATATAAAGATGTATTATTTCAATGATATCTATAATTTTATGGAAAGATGATGACCAAGTTCTTGATGAATTTGTTTTAGGGTGTATGATTTCAATTTGTCCACCCATAGTGAAACCCTTAACCAAATTCAACTATGATAATTTTTTGGCTGATAAGAGCCATCATTAAATATTAGAGTTTCAAACTCTCAGAAGTTTCAAATACCAATCTGTTAATGTTTAAGCCATCATTATAGTTCTTTGCATTTAAATAGATAACAATAGCATAACACAATATCACTGAGAAATACACAATCACAAGAGACACAACATTTATCCTGGGAAACCCTCTAGGGGAAGAAAACCCAACAAAACTTCCTTATTATAGATAGCCAATACAATGCCAAGAGATAACTTAAACTAATGCAGAAGATCCTCTCCCAAAAGATGTGCCACTCTCTCTCCTTCTTCTCCAACTATAGTTTCGAAACTTGTCTCTCAATGAGAAAGTGAGGTGTGTATCTAAGTGAGGCACTAGCCTCCTTATTTATACAAATTTGGCACGTGTGAAGTGTCTCTTCACTGGCAGGGCCGACTTCTCAAACTGGGTGGTTATAACCACCTTTATTATATTTCGGGGCCTCTTGATATATTTTGGGGCCGACTTCTTCTTTTGCCTTTTACAATTACATTATGACCAATCCACTAAAGGGTATTTGGTCCTTATACAATAGCTGACATGATCAATCCACAATGGTGATTGATCCAATGAATAATATATCAAATAATAATAAGAATACACTTTGCAGTTACATTATTTTAACACTCCTCCTTAACAATAAGGGTATTCTTCAATAGCATCATGTGAGAGAGAGAGGACAACATCATCAACAACATCAAGTGGGTGAGAGGACAACATCATCAATGTCATATTGGAACACTGACTGGCGTATCTATAAATCATCGGAAGTTTTCTTCATCTGGAACATTGTCATTCTCAAAGGAATGCAATCATCATCTGCATCAATATGTATTAGTATAAAATGGATACATCATCATCATCACAGCACGAGGTTGGCTCATCATAATACAAGACTGGCTTTATGTCACAACTATTAAGCTGGAAGCTCAATACTTGTCTTGCTTTACATTGCAACAATCAAGATGGAAGCAAGATACTAGACTAGCTTTATGTCATAACTTCTCAATATGGAAGCACAGTATTAGTCTCATCTCAATGTCTTGCTTTATGTCACAGCACTTAAGCTGGAAGAAAGATACTAGACTAGCTTTACATCACAGCTATCAAGCCAGAAGCAGAGTACTAGTCTCATCACATCGTCTTGCTTTACGTCACAACCATCATGTTCAAAGCAAGATACTATACTGGCTTTATGTCACAGCTATCAAGCCAAAAGCATAGTACTAGTCTCATCACATCATCTTGCTTTATGTCATAGCACTTAAGTTGGAAGAAAGATACTAGACTAGCTTTACGTCCCAACTGTCAATCCAGAAGCACAGTACTAGTCTCATCTCATCGTCTCGCTTTACGTCACAACAATAAAGCTGGAAGAAAGATACTCGTCCTACTTTATGTCATAGTTGTCAAGCCGGAAGAAGGATACTAGACTAGATTTATGTCATAGTTGTCAAGACAAATGCATCATTCTAGTCTCATCACATCATCTTTCTTTACGTCACAGCAATGAGGCTGGAAGCAAGAGATGTCTCATCACAACAACTACTCCCCCTTTCAAGGAAGGCCCTTTTGGACTATACCAAGCTTATCTCGAAAGTGCTCAAACATTACACGAGACAGAGGCTTGGTCAACACATCAGCAACTTGTTCATCCATGCTAATGTACTGGAGCTTTAAGACTCCTCTTTGCACCATGTCACGGATGTAATGATATCGGATCTCTATATGCTTCGACCTGTCGTGGAATACAGGATTCTTTGTCATCTTTATACAGCTCTATCTGTCACATAGGATCTTGGTTGCTTCCATCGCTAGGTCAAATAGACCGGTCAAAAAATTTCGAAGCCATATAGCTTCGCAGCTGGCAGAACATGCAGCAATGTATTATGCTTCTGTTGTGCTGAGAGCAATGTTGGATTGCTTCCTACTCTGCCACGAGATCATGGTTGATCCCAAACTAAAACAACATCTTGAAGTGATTTTCCTGTCAGAAATACTTCCTGCCCAATTTGAATTAGTATATCCACTCAATGTGAAATCATGGTCTCCATCATAGATGAGACCACAATCTATTGTACCCTTAAGGTACCTCATCACATGTTTTGTAGCCACTAGGTGAACATGTCTAGGTTCTACCAAAAACTGACTCAAGGTGTTCAAGGAAAAACAAATGTTTGTTCTGGTGTTCATTGGGCACATCAGTGATCCAATAATCTATATGTACAGCGTGGTATCAATCAATTCTGACGAACTGTCGTCCAGCAGCTTCAACTTTTCTTCCATGGGTGTATTCATGGACTTGCATTCTAATATTTCAAATCTCTTCAAGATTTCGAATGCATACTTCCCTTGATTAAGGAATATCCTCTCTGGAATCTACCATACTTTGAGACCTAAGAAATAATGCATTAGGCCAAGGTCTTTCATTTCAAATTCTAAGGCAAGTCCCTTCTTACATTCAGTGACGATATTTTCTTCTTTGGTTAAGAATAAGTCATCCACATATAGTAGTAATATTACTGGCTCATTGTTCATAACCTTTAAGTAGAGGTTTAGAATCTTCTTTACTCTTGGTAAAGCCCAATCTTGTAAGGAAACTATCTATCCATCCATACCAAGCTCTAGGAGCTTGCTTCAATCCGTATAAGGCTTTCTTCAATCTGCAGACATGAGACTTCCTATCTTCAACTTCAAATCCTTGAGGTTGCTCTATGTACACTTCCTCTTCAATGACACCATTTAGGAAAGTTGTCTTTACATCCATCTGGTGCAGCTTCCACTTCATCTTAGCTGCAAGAGCTATGATGGTTCTAATCGAAATGTCTCTGGCTACAGGAGCGAATGTCTCTTCATAGTCAATGCCTTCTTTTTGAGAAAATCCATGAGCTACAAATCTTGCTTTATATTTCTCAATACATCCATCAGCAGTATGTTTTATTTTGAAGAGCCATTTGGAGGATACCATGTCTTTACTCTTCGGTCTGGGAACTATTTCCCATACATCATTCTTTATTATGGATTGGTATTCCTCTGTCATGGCATCTTCCCATTCTTTCATCTGAATGGCTTCTTCAAAGTAGGTAGGATCCTACTCTAGGAGGTCACACATCAAGGCCGTATAATTGGAGAATGGCTTTGGTCTTTTCACCTATCTTATGGTTCATTGGGGAACACCATACTTCTCTCCATATTGAATAAGCTCTCCAGCCCAAGCTAGCTTCCTTTTATGGAGGATCATCATCTGAGGAGGTTCTTGAACTTCTGATATATCATGGTCTTATTGAATTTCCTCATCAGAGGAAGTTACGACTTCCCTCACCAGTTTTGTGGCTCTGGGTACCTCCCTCACTGCAGTTATGGGGATTACAGGTTAATCTTCATATACTTCTTCAAAATGGCATCTTCTTGATTTCTTGAGTGCTTCATATTCATCAAAGGTCACATCCCTGCTAATATCAATGTGATGGTGACCTGGTATATAGATTCTAAAGGCCTTGGAGACCTCACAGTATCCCACAAATATTCCCTTCTTTCTTGAAGGTTCCATCTTGTTTCTCTTCTCTTTCGGTATATGAATAAATACTGGGAGCCAAATATTTTGAGATAGCTTACCTCTGGCTTCTTTCCGGTGAACATCTCTTCTAAGGTCTTGAGCCCAAGTGCACTATGGGATAATCGGTTCTGCACATATATAGCTTCCATTGCTGCTTCTGCCCATAAGCACATAGGAAGATCTTGATCATGGATCATAGTCTTCACAACTTCCATTATCATTCTGTTATTTCATTCAGATACACTGTTTTGTTGGGGATTATAGGGAGTATTGAGTTCCCTCTTGATCCCAACATCTTTGCAAGAGTTCACAAAATATTTTGAGGTATATTCTCCTCTATTATCTGACCTGAGTATCTTGATCTTTCTTTCAGAAATATTCTCTATCAAGGCTTTGAATTCCTTGAACTTGCTGAACACTTCATCTTTAGATTTCAAAAAATATATCCAGGTCTTACAAGAATAATCATCAATAAATGATACATAATATACATACCCACTAATGGAGGATGATGGCATTGGGCCACATACATATGAATGAATGATCTCTAGGACTCCTTCTGCTTTGTTGTCTCTCTTCGTAAAAGGGTTCTTGATGTTCTTCCCTTTTGCACATCCATTGCATACGCCTTCATGGTCACCCTTGAGTTTTGGTAAACCTGTGACCGCTTTGCATATGTATGGTAGTGCCTTGTAGTTGATGTGAGCTAATCTTCTATGCCAAAGTTCACATGATTTTTCAATGGCGTGGCTCATGGCAGCCTCTGAGTGACCCTTTAGTTTATACAGCCATTTTGTTCACTTCCAATGATGATTGCTTCATTCAAGGTTTCTCCTTTAGCCCACATAATAACTCATCCATCTATAAAGGAAAATCTGAAGCCTTTCTTTTCTAAATCTGAAATGGAGAGTATTTTCTTTGTCAAACCTAGTACATATAGTACGTCCTTCATTTTTAGTGAATTCCCTAAATTCAGTTTGTGGTTTGATTCTCCCACTCCCTTGATGGGATATTGGTAATCATATCCAAGTGTCACTTTCTGAGAAAACTTATTTTCTGAGATACAAGAGAGAATGTTTCTCTATCCTTTCATGTGCTTAGATGCACCACTATCAATGAGCCAAGTGTCCTCTCCAGGTGTTATAGATCCTGAGAGGGCCGAGATTAAGACATGGTATTTGATCTACTCTCTTATCATCTTTGCGGGTGGCTCTTCATCTTCGACTACATGGGCATGGTGCCTCTTATGTTTTCCCTTGTATTCTTCTCATCTGATTGGACAAAATTTCAAAATGTGTCCCATCTTGTCGCAATGATAGCATTGTATAGATGAGTAATCTCTTTCCCTTCGTTGTCCATTCTTCTAAAATCTCCTTGGATGAGATTCTTTATTATTGAATTTTCTTAGTGGTTGAGGCTCTTTATGAGTCTCATTTTGGAAGTAGGGTTTCTTCCTTCCTATTTTGGTGTGAGTATCTAGGACTTGATAATCATCTATTTCCAGTAGCGCTTCACGATTAGCTACTCTTGTTTCTTCTTGGATGCATTCTTCCCATAGACTATCAAACTTTAGTTTCTCCGTTCTAGCACATATTGTTTGGATGAATGCATCCCAAGGTCATGTGAGACCATTTAGGGCCATCATTATGAGTTCGTCTTCCTCTATGGTATCTCCAATCGCTTCTAACTATTCTTTGAATTATGATATTTTGGAGAAATTTTCCTGAATTGTTTCTCCTTTCTGCATCCTTGTATTCTTCAGTTGAGTTCTTAGATTCATCTTTTGGTTTATTTTCTTTCCTTCATACAGTTTGATCAAGGCATCAAAAATTTCTTTCGGAGTCTTCTTATATGACACATAAGGAATCAAGTGGTATTTGATTGAATCTAGAATGATTCTTTTGGCCCTGATTGTGTCCTTTTGATGCTTGGCTTTTTCTGCAGCATCGTCTACTTCCGTAATTTCTCCTTTGACGAATTTTGCTAGGTCATTCTCTTCAAGAACAAGTCCAATCCTATACTTCTAGGCACAAAAGTATCCACACCTTCCATCTTGTCAACAAGCTTAGTGCTTGCAGACATCTTTTACCTGGAGCTAGGAAAATGACCAAAAAATGAAAGTGCTCAAAATCAAATTCTGAACTTACCAGGAGCTGCACTCAGTTGAGGCGAGTAGCCTGGTGTGTTTGGATCTGAGAAAATCCAACTTTTTCTCCTCCAAACTTGATCTGCGGATTTCTGGACTGGTGCTTCTGGTTTTCTGGTACCTCAGGTACTCTGGTACTTCTAGTACACTGGTTTTCTGGTACTTCTAGTACTTTGTGAAAATAGGGTTTCACTTTCTGAAAGATCTATCCTCTGAAAAGGAGTGTTGAGAGTGCCAAAGTAATCCTTGGGGGAGGGCACACTTTTCTAGATAGTTTTAGGGCTGAAATGCTTCACCATCAAAAATCCCTAATTTGCATGTACGACAACAGTGACGTTTTTCACTCTTGTGAAAGATGCTTTCTTCAGCTTGGCTCTGATACCATGTTAATGTTTAATCCATTATTATAGTTCTTTTCATTTCAATAGATAACAATAGCATAACACAAGATCACTGAGAAATACACAATCACAAGAGACACAACATTTATCCTAGGAAACCCTATAGCAAAAGAAAACCCAACAAAACTTCCTTATTATGATAGCCAATACAATGCCAAGAGATAACTTAAACCAATGTAGAATATCCTCTCCTGAAAGATGCGCCACTCTCTCTCCTTCTTCTCTAACTGCAGTTCTGAAACTTGTCTCTCAATGAGAAAGTGAGGTGTGTATCTAAGTGAGGCACTAGCCTCCTTATTGATACAAATCTGGCATGTGTGAAGTGTCTCTTCACTGGAAGGGTCGACTTCTCAAACTGGGTGGTTATAACCACCTTTATTATATTTCGAGGCCTCTTGATATATTATGGGGATGACTTCTTCTTTTTCCTTTTACAATTACATTATGACCAATCCACAAAACAGGATTTGGTCCTTATACAATAGCCGACATTATCAATCCACAATGGGGATTGATCCAATGAATAATATATCAAATAATAATAAGAATACACTTTACAGTTACATTATTTTAACATACCTTGTCTACCTCTATTTTCACTTTCACATTTTGAACTAAAAATTGAAGATGAAATTTGTAATCCAGTCTTAGTCATTCACTAGACTTCTTTGGTTAAGAAAAAGATTCAGAATGTTGGATTCTCAAAATATGTTAACCAGTTCATGTAAAAGGATCATTATATTATACATGATTAGATACCTCCTAGAGTATTTCCAAAATGTAAGAAATTGTTACAACTGAGTCCCGACAAGAGAGTAGCAGACTGGTACATTTTTTAAAATCACACTAAAATTAGAGTTTATGGTTCTGAACTTCAACCTTTCCTTTTACCTACTTTCTTGACTCCTAGAATTTTTACATTGGAATACATTAGATAGAGATTAGACTTTGATCATAACCATTTTGTATCAAGAAGTACAAATCTAGTTTTAAATTGAAAAAAGAGGTTGTTCCTTTTATTGTCAATACTAGATCAACTTTGCAGGTAGTATAAAAACCTCTCCATAACATGGTTTTTCCAGCAGGGAGAAATATGGGTGTGTGATCCTCATGCAGTTATTTATTCAAAAAGGATTTCACATTGACAAGTTCCTTATCATCATCAACAAAAAGCATAATTGGGGTTGTTGGCAAACTAGAATAGTTGGGAAGATGTGAAAAGTATTTTGTAAATCCAGGGAAAAGTTCTGGAGAGACCTGCAAAGTCTCCAGTAATAGAAACCCCTCAACAATTTGAGAAGATATATAAAATAAGACTACATGATAAACTTAAATGTCAGAAACAAAAAAAGAAAGGTCAATAAAAAGGAAAAATATGGAGGTACTAGACGAGGACAAATTCCAAAGATCATAGGAAGAGTGAACCATTACACTGAGCAGAGGAGAACCTACCATAGTAGTAGGGAAACATATACAATAGTAGTAGCGAAGCAGTGGAGTAGATGGATAGCTCCAAGGAACTGTTTGGGATCCAGGTGGATTTCGACAGCCATGTTGGGAAGCTCATGAGCAGGAGCTCATGAATTTTTCACAGCAGAGGAGTATGATGTAGGAGCATCGCTCCAACATCATCAAGCACCAGCTAGCCAGCACATCAAGCATGCATTCAATGGAAGGAGAGAGGTGCAGCCCTATCGTTTTTCAAATTTTGAAAAATTGTATTAAATGTTGTAAGGCTGGTAGAGCCAAAAGCCATGCATGTGCATAGGCTTTAGATAAAGTTAGCCTTAAATGGTTGTAAGGCTGAGATCTAGATCCAATTCGGATTAGATGGCCCATTCAATGTAATTCATTGTAATTAATGAGAGTTGGTGAGGATGGAGGGAAGCGCTCGAGGAGCCCCCTTTTGTAAAAATATCCTTTGTATCTGTAGGCAGTTAGTCTGTAGAGAGGAAGAGAAGAACAGAGAATAGGTTAGAGGGGAGAGGAAGTCGTGACTCTATTGCAGTCTGAGTTCACATTGTAAAGAGGCATTTCATATTAATACAATTAGAGTAGTTTTTCCTACATGTTATTTGTGTATGTTGATGAATGTCTTTATGTGTTTATGATATGATGTAGATGTATGTTAGATATGCATTTGCAGGGATAGATAGATTTTTATATCTGTGGGTTTACTGATTTTACGTCTGGTTCTTTGTGGCTTCATGCAATAGGTTGCATGATAGAACATTGCGGGTTCTGTAAGCCAATGCATAGAGTGCACTTCTAAATTCTATGGGATTTAGACAAAGATGTGCCAGGAGGGCGCACCAGAGGGAGTATTAGACCCAGGGAGAAGCGTCAAGGTTGTTGAACACCTTGGAGGTAAGACTTTGCAGAAGAAGGCATAAAGAAAATAGAATCATTGAGGGTTCTGTGGAAGCTCTGCTAGGAAGGCATTGAGCAAATGCACAGGATGCATTGAGGAGAAATCTATGTCGAGTTTGGCAAGAAGACAAAGTCACCAAGGATTATAGAGAACTCTGGTAGGTGGGCATTGAGTTGGTGAAAGTGTGCACAGAAGGAACTCTTGTTTGAGTTTAGAGAGAAGAGAAGTGTCATAGGGGGAGACACTCATAGGGTTATTGAACACCCTGCAGGCTCAACAAAGCATGCTTGAGTAGGAAGTTGCCAGAGGGCACTTACATCCCTTTAAGGAGAGAAATGGACAGAGACACTTTGAGGTCAGAGCCACAGATAATCTCAAAAGAGATAGCACCATTTCATGCAAAGGTTCTACAAGAGGTTGCAGAGTTCAAAGGAACCTTTGAGGTTCAAAGAAATAAAGCTCAGGAGGAGGAATTCCTCTTAGAATACAGGTGGGAGCCAAGGTTATAGGCTTCATAGTAGAGACAAAGTCTGAGGCCTTTTGGAGCAAGAAATCTTCCAACAGAAAGGAAGAAGGCCATGCTCAAGATAGAGCACAGTTGTTGTTAGATCAGCTGGAAAGGTGAGATCTGGATCATTGAAGTCCACGTCCAAATGCACGTAGGAAAGTGCACAAGGAAGAGAAAGAGATATGGGCCATCAAATCTAGTGCAAAGAACTGATAGTCATCAAATCCGAAGGAAGGCGCATGGAGTTTAACCTCTGGGAGGTCACGCAGGAGAGCAGCTGAAATGGACGGTGGAGGCAATTTGTGGAGAAGTGAAAAATCCCATGGGCCATTGGATCTCACAGAGATGTGAGGGGATTAAGGATGAGTATATTTCGATACTCTAAAGCTCAGAAAGGATAGCGACTGTCAGATCCGCATCAACGACAGTCGTTGATTTCATATAAGAAATCGCGCATTCAGGGTTCGTGAGTTTGGAGGGTAGACCAAATTCTTGTTTTTGTGAAGTATCGAGTTGTGAGGAGCAGGGTAGGAGATCCAGACCATTGGATCCAAGCCATAGGAGAATCGTTGGATCAAAACCTCCGCAAGGTATCGCGTATCGGGGGTTTGGGGGTTGAAAGAATTTTTTTTCGACTGTAAAGTCATGAAGTGTCGAGCGCTAAGGGATCATATGAAAACGTAACACATCTATTAGGTGGGGGTCACATGGTTGAAAAGTGGCATAACAAGAAACACCCAGAGAAAGGTGGAAGCGGGTGACAGGTGGTGGACACACATCACCTTGAAAGGAGCCAACCCATCACTGACCTTTCATGTTTCGGGGTTTCGCAAAGGAGGAGCCTGAGGTTTCAACACTCCAACTCGTGAAGTCATGAGTTGTGAGTAGCGCTAGCACTTAGCCCTAGTTGGTGGTTATGTGTGGAAAGTGTTAACAAGGAGGAGCCATACACGTATTGCATCTAGGGTATCGGCGTTTGGAGAAAGAGGAGTCGAGGATCATCGACGCACGAACTCATGAGTTGTGAAAGGTGCTTGCGCTAAGGCTCGATTGTGGTCACACAAAGATGTAAGGCTCATGCATGGTGTTAAGTTGTGTAGGGTGGGTTTTCACGAAGGACCTATGGATCAGATTTGTGAGGTTCCAATACGGATCCAAGGGAGCCGCTTCAGCTCGAGGAGAATTTAGAACGATCCTATGTGGATCTCGGCCTGAGGATCGGTGGTCTGCATCAGTTGTGGTATCAGAGCTTGATTTTGTCTATATATTGCAAGCAGAGGGAGCCAGAGGAAAAGGAAGATAGATTTTTGAAGCTCTGTGATGATTGTTGCAAGGTGCGCAGCAGTCAATAGACAGTCAGGAGGAATGTAGGAAAGGCTGGAAGCACTCACGGTTGCAGAGTGACAACAACAAGTTTGCCAGGAGGGAAGACAAGAATGGGAAGATGGCTACTGAAGGCCATGGATGCATGGGAAAGAATAACCACCAGTAGTAGAGAAAATATGATATGGATAAAGAGCTCGCTGAGATAAGGGCGAGAATGGAAGAGCTTGCATTGTGGGTGCAGTAGAACGTAAAGACACATTGGGTGTATGAATGGCCTCTGAAGAGGAAAGAAAAGTGGCCAGTCAAGAAATTGTTGGCCAAAGGACAACGAAGGTTGTTAATAGGATGGTTGAGGCATGCTAAATTCCTTAGAGGTGAATAGGAAATGGTTCACATCTGTGAGCCAGAAGATGGGAGAAATCTCAGTGATGATGAAGAGGAGAGATCGAGCAGAGATATCATAGACTGCCAAGTGGGCAGAGATGGACTTTTGAATTGGCAGGTGGGCAATAGAAAGAGATCAAGTGAAGGTCTCGTATACTTCTAGGAGGGTGGTGTTGAAAGTTCAAATTGCTAGGAGGGAAATGAGATGAGATTCCTGGAGGATCTCATAGACTACCAAGAGGGTAGAGAGGAAATCCCATATTTCCAGGTGGGCAAGGCAGAGTAGATGAGACTATCTAAAAGTCTCATGAACTCAGGGATGAGTTCGGGTCAACGAGAGGAGATGACAGAGAAGGAAGGTCAAAAGAGAATTCTGATGATTGAAGGGATAAGAGTATTCATACCAAGCAGCCAAGTGAAGACTGATGCACAGGATGAAGGTGCAGTAGAGGAAGAAGAGCATTCAGTAGAAATGCTCGAAATTTTCAGTCAAGAGGTTGAACAGGGGATAACTACAGCAATGGAAGTTGTAGCAGAAGAAGAGCATGCAGATAAGATTCTCACTCCATGGGAGATGGAGTTGCTTATGCTGGAGGATTGGTTGAACCATCCAGATCCAGTAGATCACTACCATGAGAATAAAGTCATGTAGATGTTATCAAAAGATCATTCGAAGAAATTGCTTGAAAATTTCAGCCAGGGAGCTGAACAGATGATGATTGCAGCGCTGAGGTCTACAACTTTGCTTCTGCCAGTTCTCCTGCATCATGAAGGTGAATCAGAAGATGATTGCAAATCTGTTAGAATGGGAAGCTGAGAAGAGACTCAGTGATCAGACTGAAGAACTGAATTTTGTAGCAGAGTGGCAAGTTGAGGCCACAGAGGAAGAAAATAGCAAGGGCAATCTGATTGATCTACCCATTTGTAAAGAGAGACTGCAACCGAGAAGACTACATAGAGATAGCCAGCCATGGTAGTAGTTGGACAAGGATATTGAGAAGATTAGAAAGTTGATGTCGAGGTCAGTAGTGGAAACTGCCAGTGAGGAGGAACTGAGCAGAGGAGAACCTACCATAGTAGTAGGGAAATAGATGCATCCGCAGTAGAGAAGTAGTGGAGCAAATGGACAGCTCCAGAGAACTATTTGGGATTCGAGTAGATTTCGACAGCCATGTTGGGAAGCTCATGAGCAAGAGCTCATGAATTTTTCACAACAGAGGAGTATGATGCAGGAGAATCTCTCCAACGTCATCAAGCGCTAGATATCCAGCACATCAAGCATGCATTCAATGGAAGGAGAGAGGCACAGCCCTATCGTTTTTCAAATTTTGAAAAATTGTATTAAATGTTGTAAGGCTAGTAGAGCCAAAATCCATGCATGTGTGCAGGCTTTAGATATAGTTATCCTTAAATGGTTGTAAGGATGAGATCTAGATCCAATTCGGATTAGATGGCCCATTTAATGTAATTCATTATAATTAATGAGAGTTGGTGAGGATGGAGGGAAGTGCTCGAGGAGCCCTCTTTTGTAAAAAGATCCTTTGTATCTGTAAGAAATTAGTCTGTAGAGAGGAAGAGTAGAACATAGAATAGGTTAGAGGGGAGAGGACGTCGTGACTCTGTTGCAGTCTGAGTTTACATTGTAAAGAGGCATTTCATATTAATACAATCAGAGCAGTTTTTCCTACATGTTATTTGTGTATGTTGATGAATGTCTTTATGTGTTTATGATATGTTGTAGATGTATGTTAGATATGCATTTGCAAGGATAGATAGATTTTTCTATCTGTGGGTTTACTGATTTTACATTTGGTTCTTTGTGGCTTCATGCAAGAGGTTGCATGATAGAACACTGTGGGTTCTGTAAGCCAGTACATAGAGTGCACTTCTGAATTCTGCAGGATTTAGACAAATACATGCCAGGAGGGTGCACCAGAGGGAGTATTAGACCCAGGGAGAAGCCTCAAGGTTTTTGAACACCTTGGAGGTAAGACTTTGAAAAGGAAGGCATAGAGAAAACAGAATCATTGAGGGTTCTGTGGAAGCTTTGCTAGGAAGGCATTGAGCAAATGCACATGATGCATTGAGGAGAACTATATTTCGAGTTTGGCAAGAAGACAGAGTCACTAAGGATTTTGGAGAACTCTGGCAGGTGGGCATTGAGTTGGTGAAAGTGTGCACAGAAGGAACTCTTGTTTGAGTTCAGAGAAAAGAGAAGTGTCACAGGGGGAGACACTCACAGGGTTACTGAACACCCTGTAGGCTCAACAAAGCGTGCTTGAGAAGGAAGTTTCCAGAGGGCACTTACATCCCTTCAAGGAGAGAAAGGGACAGAGACACTTTGAGGTCAGAGCCAAAGATAAGCTCAGAAGAGATAGCACCATTTCATGCAAAGGTTTTGCAAGAGGTTGTAGAGTTTGAAGGAACCTTTGAGGTTCAGAGAAATAAATCTCAGGAGGAGGAACACCTCTTAGAATACAGGCAAGAGCCAAGGTTATAGGCTTCGTAGCAGAGACAAAGGTCGAGGCCTTTTGGAGCAAGAAATATTCCAAGGGAAAGGAAGAAGGCCATGCTCAAGATAGAGCACAGCTGCCGTTAGATCAGCTGGAGAGGCGAGATCTGGGTCATTGAAGTCCACGTCCAGATGCACACAGGAAAGTGCACAAGGAAGAGAAAGAGATATGGGCCGTCAGATCTAGTGCAAAGAACCGATAGTCATCAGATTCAAAGGAAGGTGCATGGAGTTTAACCTCTCGGAGGTCGCACAATAGTGCAGCTGAAACGGACGGTGGAGACACTTCGTGGAGAACTGCGAAATCTTGTGGGCCGCTGGATCTCGCAAAGCAGAGAGGGGATTAAGGTTGAGTATCTTTTGATACTCTAAAGCTCAGAAAGGATAGCGACCGTCAGATCCAGATCAATGATGGTCGTTGATTTCATACAAGAAATCGCACATTCGGGGTTCGTGAGTTTGGAGGGAAGACTAAATTCTTGGTTTTGCAAAGTCCTGAGTTGTGAGGAGCAGGGAAGGAGATCCATACCGTTGAGTCCAAGCCATGAGAGAACCATTGGATCAGAACCTCTACAGGGTATCGTGTATCGGGGGTTCAGGGGTTGAAAGAATTTCTTTTCGACTGTGAAGTTGTGAAGTGCCAAGCGCCAAGGGCTCGTACGAAGATGTAGCACATCCGTTAGGTGGGGGTCACGTGGTTGACAGGTGGCATAACAACAAACGCCCAGAGAAAGGTGGAAGCGAGTGACAGGTGGTGGACACACATCACCTTGGAAGGATCCAACCCATCGCTAACCTTTTGTGTTTTGGGGTTTTGCAAAGGAGGAGCCCGAGGGTTCAACACTCCAACTCATGAAGTCACAAGTTGCGAGTAGTTCTAGCACTTAGCCCTAGCTGGTGGTTATGTGTGGAAGGCGCTAACAAGGAGGATCCATACTCGTATCGCATATTGGGTATCAATGTTTGGAGAAAGAGGAGTCAACGATAATCGACTCATGAACTCCCGAGTTGCGAAAGGCTCTTGCGCTAAGGCCCGATTGTGGTTGCATGGAGATGTAAGGCTCGCACCTGGTGTTAAGTTGTGCAGGGCGGGTTTTCACAAAGGACATGTGGATAGGATTTGTGAGGTTCCAATAGGGATCCGAGGGAGTCGCTTCGAGTCGAGGAGAATTTAGAATGATCCTATGCGGATCTCGGCCTAAGGGTCAGAGGTCTGCATCAATTGACAAGACTTGTGCTTAATTCATTATGCCTTGTGAATATAAAATAATTGTTCCTTTCTGATTCATCTTATATTTTTAGTTTAGATGCACCTTTTGTAATAATTTATTCTATCTAAAGGGAAAAATAATATTTATAACAAAAAGATACATTATTTTACATCAGTTTTGTTCTTCTTAATTCTTCTTTCATTCATTAAAATATTTAATTGTCTAAAACATAGAAATTGTGCCCTCAAATATTGATCTCTAAGCATTAAAGACTGGTAATTAAATCCTAAGGTAAATCATCAAAACACTATGTTTTAGGACCAAAAAACTTAATAAAAATGAATCAAATTAAAATGGATTCCTTGCCATGGTTTCCTAGATAGAAACATCCAATGGTTAGAACATTGTTTTGGCGCCATTGTTGGGCACCGAATTGAAGAAATCTTACTTTCCATGGGTAGATGGACAAGAAAAAATTACTTTTCTTGCTAAAACTTCTTCTTCCATAGATCCTAAATCAAAAGGAAAATATTTTATTGCTTTGGAATATTCTTCAAATGAGTTTCCCACAAGTTCCCCTAAACTTTCTCTTCCATTATCCTGTAAAGAGTCTCTCCCAAGTTCTACAAAACTTCCCGTTTCACTCTTGGTAACTGATTCAATTGAATTTTTTCATAAGAATTATATTTCACTTTCTCTCAAGGAATCTCCCATAATATCTCATATACCTTCTTCTACAACTTCTCTAAAACATTCTCCCTTAACTTCCTTGAGAGTCTTTACAAACGTTCCTCAAGAAGAAGAAGAATTCAAAGTATTGTTTAATCCACTTTCTCCTGAGAATTCAATACTTTTACTAGATCACCTAATCGTTGGTAACATTCCTCAACAACCACAATAGCCTCAACCACAATAGAAACCACATCCACAACCTCCACCTAGGGTCTTTAATAAAGAACATGCTAGATATGCCCCTTTGAATATTCCTAGGAACCTGCACAATTTTCCTAACAATTATCTGAAGCTATTACCTAGATTTAATGGGGAAGATGAGGTTACAAATCTTGAACATCTATTAGCCTTTGATTATTTCATAGATAATCAAGGTCTTGAGCATGAAAACATATATATCAGGATATTTGTTCAAACTTTCGAAGGTGAGCTGAGGAGATGGTTTAAGGGTTTAACTCATATTTCCATTGATTATTGGGGTGCACTAGAATATTCTTTTCTTAATCAATGGGGTGAAAAGAAGGATCACTTATATTTCTTGACCAAATTTCATTTCATAGTTCAAAAAAGAAACATCACGAATATGTCCCAAACTTCATTAAAATAAATAGTTGACTTGGAGCTACATGGGTGCCACATGGAGATGAGGTGGCCCTTGGCCAATGAAGGCCCAAAAAGTCCAAAATGCCATAATTATTTTATCTAGATCTCAGTTTTGAGGAAACTTATAGTCATTGGAAATCCCTCGACAAGAATAAGACATTGGTGTCCTCGAAAAGAGGCTTTGAGGGGATTAGGAGAATTGAAAATTTAATACCCCATCCCTTAAATTTAATACACTAGGCATGGATGGGCCAGAGATCAGTCAAAATACTAGTATAACAAGTTCAAGATGATTATGTTAGAAAGAGTTTCTATGCGTTAAAGTTTTTTATCTTCATTAGTTCCTTGAGAAGAAGGAATGTAGATTGAAATCTTGTTTTGGGGTTTCTTGCAATAAAATAACTATTGTTTCCTTGGTAAGAATGGATGAGCTAATGTTTTTAATACTACCTAAAGATATGGGTTGAAGGAGCCCTGATAATTACAATAGTTTTTTATTAAGGGATAAGACCCTTATGGAGAATTCATTGTGGTTAAAGGAATTTAGTATGGGTTGTTGGAACCGTGGTAGTATTAATTAGTGCTTAAATAAAAGACTAATCCTTGTGTGAATAAATCCTCATAAGAGGACTAATGTAATTTTGTAAGGTTGGTATAATTGACCTATAATGAATGAGACCTATAGCTAGGATAACCTAGTTAATATAAGAAAAATGTGTTCTTTGGATTGTTAATAGTCCTCATAAAAGAGGTGAAATTTCATGAATATATGAGCTCATGGATGTATTAAAGAAAAATATAGGTGCCTATTAACCTAAAGGCATGTCTATGCATATGAATGTATATGGAATAGACCGAGCATGCAAATAAAATGCATACACACTTATTATAGTTTGTTATTGGATGTAAAATTTGGTGTTGTCATAGATCATATACTTAGTGATGATTTTATTATAGAAAAAAAGTCAACAACATGAATGAGAATGCTAAGGATATTGATTGTTTACATATGAAGACAGGGAAAGGGACCAATGGTGTCTTGATCCAGAATCTGGTAGATATAATCTTGGGGCATTATCCTAAAGGATAATGATTTATATAACATCTAGACATGGATGATAGCCATATAGGTATGGATTAGTATGCTCAGACAACAATGAGAGGGAATTTAGGAAAATATTCCCTTGGATAAGGCCCATTGACCAAGAATGGTTTGAGGGACTGGAATTGGCACTATGGTACCTTGGGTATTGATGTAATTACAAGTTTTTATTTTCCAAATTATGGCATTCTTTAGTAGTAGAAGGAAAAGAGTGTTATCTTGTTGGTTATTTCCATGTAAAGAGGGAAGCATAATTACAAATAGTCATGTGATACTTGTCAAGTGATTGAATGTAATATCTCATCAGATAAGGTCGATATTAATATTAAATAAATGTGAATGAATTATATGTTGGAATACTAAGAGGGGGGGGTGAATCAGTATGAGAATTTTTTTCCACTTTTAACCACAATATATAAACTTCAACTTAATCAACAATATATCATCATTATATCATAAATATATCATCAATATATCATCAATATATCATCAATATATCATGATAATATAAATATAAATAACACCACATCAAGTACACAGTACAACGAAATTTACATGGAAACCCAAACGGGAGAAAACCACATAATTCTTTCTTATATATCAAATAATACATTCATTGGAAGCAACAACTTCCCAATTCTCCAATTGCAATTGGAAGGAGGATACGACCCCCTATTTGCAAGCTCCAACCTAAAGGAAGATACAACTCCTTGAATTCTATGGCTCCAACTAGAAGGAGGTTACAACCCCCTGAATCTAAGGCTCCAACATAAAGGAAGCTACAACTCCTTGAATTCTTTGGTTCCAACTAAAAGGAGGCTACAACCCCTTTATTCTTAGGCTCTAACCTGAAGGAAACTCCAACTCCTTTATTCTATGGCTCCAACTGGAAGGATGCTACAACCCCCTTTTCCTTTCCTTGTCCTGCCACCCTGCAAAATAAGTGTAGACCAATTGCCACTACCACAATTACTACAACTGTCACTTCCACTATCACTACCATTGTCACATCAACCTGTAACCTGTTAATCCATCATTTTCACCAAACTATCATTGTCAACCTGTCACTATCATCGATTCTCAACCAGATCCTCTCACATGGATCATATACCAAGGACACCTCTCAACTAGATGCCCAACATCACCAACACATGAATCTACCAAGCATGTAGCAAGAACACCAACATACCATCACAAGATATATGTCTCAACCATGTACCAAAGCATGTACCAAACCATCAAATTGTACCATACCAAGCATCAACATTGTACCACAACAAGTCCATCAACCATGCACCAACACTTGTACCGAAACATGCATCAACCATGCACCATAAATTGTACCAAACCATGCATCAACCATGCACCACAACCTGTAGCATATGCCTCAACCATCAACCATCTATATCAACACCATACTAGGTACCAATCCTATACCATATCATGTATCAACCATGCACATAAACACTTGTACCATACATTGTACCAACAATGTATCTCAACCATACACCATATCACTCATGATATGTCTCAATCATGACATACAACATGTACCATAAGATAACATCAATGAAGTGCCTCAAAAAATTACCAAACAGCCAAGATCATATACCAAGTATATGCCTCAAGCATGTGCCAATGCCTCAACAATTTACCAAATACTTGCCTTGAGCATGCACCATAACATCATCAACATGTAACCATGAAAACACGCATATAAACATACCTGTAACTCTGTAAAATACCCGGTGTATATGCTAGACGCACGGACTACACTGAGAGGGGGGGGTGAACAATGTAGGGCTCTTTTCCCAAAACTTCCCTTTCACAAAACCCATTAGTTAGAAATCACCATTTACTCATTTACTTATTGCTTTCATTTAAAACCAATTAAATGTGAGCATATATCAGCAATATATCATCAACAAATCATCACTACAAGGAACACAAGATGTATGTACAATTTTCTTTTTATTATGGACTTCAATCCATGGTTTTATCAGCAACAAATGAATAGAGTACAACTCTACAAGAGCACCGGATCTATAATGCAAGACTCAACTTACACCCTCAACACCAACTAAGATTAGGAAACAATCCTCAATAGATATCAATATGTCAACATGTACGTGACTTGTCGGTAGTGCAGGATGCGTATGTACGTGCCCTACCAGTAGTACAACTCGTGTATGTACGCAGCCTATCTATACTACAGCTTGCGTATCACTTCTGAGCTCTTAGGTTTTCTCTTCAAGGTGAACTCATATCCTCTGCAACCTTCAATCACATTCTCTTATATCTTTCACTTTCCAATCTTATCCATAACCAGTCACAACACATCCAAGATCTCCAACAACTAACTCATTCTCCCCAACCATACAATATGAATGCTACTCATCAAATATAAAAAACCAATATCCTATAGCTATCATATCAATATTGAATCATAAGAGTGTTTCTCACTCTATCAACCAACACAAACCATATCACAACAACCATACCAAGAATGCCTTAAGAATTCACCACACAACAAGAAATAGTATCCATCAAGACAATAATGTAATCATACCAAAGTCTCAATGGCAGATCTGAGCCCATAGAATGAATATTTGGATCCTAGTTCATTCTTCAAGAGCCTGTCATCATTTCAACTACAATTCTTCATGACTTCATCCACTGTACGTGCCATGTACTCATTCAGCCCACGTATGTACATGCCCTGGCTCACTATAGCTCGCATATACCTTAGAAACTAGGGTTTCTGAACCTCCGAGAGTTTTTTCATCATGATCTCATAATTGTTGAAACTTTGATGCATCCATGAGATCCTCCATGTCTCCTCTCTCTCATAATATATCTTCAATACGTGCTCAAGAGATACACAAGAGATCCACAAATATGCTCACAAAAGATGCACTTACATAAGATACCCTTGCCTCTTATTTATACTCTCCAAGTAGCTTCCTTAGAAGCATCTTCTAGGTCACGTAACCCACTTCTAGGTCACTTAACCCATTTTGGGTTACTTAACCCATTTCTAGGTTACTTAACCCATTTCTAGGTCACTTAACATATTTTCCTCATTTTAGGGTTAACCACTTTCCATAAATAGAAAGTTCTCCATTTCTTTATCATTTAAATATTCCTCCTTGACTTTGTCACTTTTATTTACCTTTTAAATAATAATTTATTCTTTGCAATCTCTTTGACTTCTCTGACCTTTTGGGGCTTCAAGCCTACATATGAGGGTCCTCCAACTTCATAAGGTCATAACTCTCAAACCATGAGGAGTTATGTGACATTCCACATACCATCGGAAATGGCATTAAAAGAACTATACATATAGGATAATTTCACTAATAACTTCACTAATATTCATCTCATTATTCCACATATAAGCATGGGTTATCCAACCATACTTCAAGGAAAACTCAACCGCAAAGCGTCTTCCCATGAGGGATTTCACCATAAGGGGACCACTTTGGATTTCATCCATTTGTACACCTTATCAACCATGATAAGACAATAATGAATCATCTTTGCATAATATACCAATCGATCCATCCTCATCATCATGTATCAATGAGAACTCATTGATCCATCTTCATAAATATACTTTGATAAGACATGTATACATCAAACCTTTGACCTTTGACATCATTCAATCATCCTTTGGCATCAACCAATTCCTTGACATCAATCCTTTGACATCAATCAATCAATCATCCTTTGGCATCAATCAAACCAATCATCATTTGGCATCAATCAATCACTTGACATCAGTCCTTTGACATCAATTAATTAATCCTTTGGCATCAATGACAACATGATTAAACAATCTCCCCCTTTGGCATTGATGAAAATACTAACATTTATGTCAACACCAATGATTGATGTCAACATGTAGACAAGGCATGCTCTACATCAATAGTCATATATCAATGTGACTATCTCTCCACATCAATAATCATCAATCACATCAATGTGACTATCTCTCCCCCTTTGACATCAATGGAAAAGGGTCATTTTCCCCTTGGGACTGCTCCCCCTTTGACTATCTCTCCCTTTGTCTGAATGCCTTTGATTTTCATCTAAATAATATTTACCCTTTTGAACAAGGGATCTCACTCTGATGTAATGTTGAAGATACATTGCTCATTCTCCCCCTGTGACCATCGCTTCCCCTGGAATTATGCATGTATTCTCTTTCTTCATTTATAGGGATATTTTACCAAGTATGCATCTGATAAATATCTCCTCCTAGAATCATCGGAGGAAGAATGACTCCCCCTATGGGTATGTCTCCCCCTATGTTCTCTACAAAATGAAGAGTATGCTACCACTACAATATGCTTTTGTTGCAAATGCTACTGCTCAACTGGATCATAGAACAACCACACTTTTTATGACAATCCTTGGACCCGTCCATGCATAAAAACGCATGCCATGCCATGAAACAAAAGCTATGTCAACACATAATCATGAATAAAACATAAACCAAGTACATCATGGACCAATTGTGTGCCCACCATGCACAACACCCATGTACATCAACCATGTACATCAACACCATATAATGTGCCATAAGATATCATCAATGGAGTGTATCAACCATATGCCTCTACCAACATGACAACCATGTGCATCTACCAATATTCCAACCATGTGCATCTACCAATATGCCAAACATGTGCATCTACCGATATTCCAAACAAGTTTCATATCACTCATGATATGTCTTCACCATGAATCAAGTGCCAAATTCATGTATCTCAATCAATCAAGTCTCTCAGCTACATCATCCAATACATCATGTACCAAATTATATGCTAATCAAGCCATACCAATGGTGTACTTTTAGCCAAGTACTACCATCCAAAAATATACCATCTATAAGTGTACCAATCATGCATATCAACATGTATCACCACTTGTACCAATCAAGTACATGGACCACAAAAAAATGAATCCTCATCCATGTATTCCAAAACCATCACAAAACATGTGCCAATCAAACTTCTAGTAGGTTCCTCTACCAATGTACTATAAGTGTACCAATCATGCATCAACTATAGATCAAGCTATGACTCAACATGATGTATAACATGATCACCTCATCAACTCACCAACTACATGTCCCAATATGTAGTCCAATCATATGCCAAATGCATGCACCAAGATATCCAACAAATATCCTTCCAATAATACATCATGAGATATATCAATGAAACTCATAATATGTACCAACCATGTACTCCAACAAATCAGCCTCAATCCTCCATTCACTACATCAAATACTAAGCATCCAAAAATACATGTACTAGTGGTGTGCTTCAATAGATCAATGACATCTCTAGCTAGCATCACTAAGATATATCACATAACCATAACTTCATTGTTATAACCAACATTGTTCTTCAAAAGAAAATGCCTCAATCCATACTCATGGGTTAGTGTCATGCATTCAAGATAGCCTTTCATTTTATATCATCACTTTACATAATCCAATATGTAATCATACAAACCTGCAGCAAACAATGTCAGAACCTGCAACAAACTATGTCAGACCCTGCACCACAGCGTTATAGCATCACATCAAGCTGCAACCCATGTGCATAGCCCTTTTCCCTAGGATTTACCACATATACGCGGACTGTTGCATAGAAAACTCGCATATGTACACGACCTATTCAAGGTAAGCATGTGTATGTATGCAACTGTTACCACTGTCACCCGTGTATGCTTCAGTATATGACACACTTGAGCTTCCCTTAAGGCTTCCATTATGCTCTAGTTGCTCAGTCTTCTTCACCCACTTCGAAAGGTGTCCCTGCTTCTTAGAACTTTAGCTCTAAGTTTCCATATTTTCAAATATGTCTCCCTTCCTTACTTCATTCCTTCTTCTATTCATAATATATGAAGTCCTCATCATGGACTTTCTTCTTTTGTTCTAGAAATCCTAGTATTTGTGTCCAAATCCACTACAGTTGTAGCATCTCATGATGTGACAGTGAACAACAATGTGTCCTACTTGATCACATATCCAACACCTTCTGGTGTAATAAAATATTCCATTATTTCTCCTTGCATAAGATTTGCATTCCAAATCTTTGTGACCATATTCATTACATGAATAGCATTGACCATGAAAAACACTTTCATACCTTTGCTTTGGTGTCCATCCCTTTTGAGGTGTAAATATGGCTTCTTGATGTCTTCCTTTCTTTGTTCTTTTGAAATTTTCCTTGCCTTGTGTAGATGGTTGAATGACATCCTTTGAGAGTGAGGGACTTACCTCATGCTTCTTTGAGGTGCTAGCTTCAACATGTGTAGTTTCTCTCTTGTATCCAAGACTTGATTTATCATTTGGTGATCTTTGTTTTTCCAAGATCTCATTCAAGATATGTGAGCTATTCAAGTATTTGTTTGACCTCTCTACTTTCTTTCTAAGATCAACAACTTCATCTTCTAGCTTATGACATGACTCTTCCTTTTCATTTATTTTATTCTTCAATAGTTCCTCTACCCTTTTGGCTTCTTCAATTTGGGTCTTGAGATGGACAATAATTTCAAAACTTTTTCTAATCTCATAATCTACCTTCTTATATTCTTTTTCATTATTTAGTCTTGTGATCTCTTCTTCCATTTCTTCTAATTTAGTCTTATTACTCTCTTCTTGTTCTTTGAGCATTTCCTTTAACTTCAAGATGTTCTTTTGACTATTCTTAAGCAACTTTTTAGTGTTATCGGAAAGATAGCTATAGTCTATGTAATAGTGGTCATTGATATATTCATATAGACCCCTTTCAACTTTCTCTTTAAGCTCTTATAGTTTTTCTTCTACTTCTTCCATGGGATAACAATCAATTGATTCTATACAAACTATTTCTAGATTTTCTTCATCACTTGTAGAGAAAAATTCAACATCATCACATTTTGAATTATTCCAATCAAGGGTTTGTGTAGATTCTTTATCTTCATTTGAAATGTATTCAATATTTTCCCTTTTGTCAACATCATCACATGATTATTTGCCTTCATTTGAAATGTCTTCAAGATATTCCTTTTTTCCAACATCATCAACATATTTAGAAATAATGAAACCAAGAATTTTACCTTTGATGATCTTGATGAGTGGTCTTCAATATCTTCCTTCTTTCTTTAGTATGTCTCCTCTAGCTTTAGCCATAGATCCTTGGCGGAAGTTCATTGTCCCATGCTCTCTTTGATAGGACTTGAGACTCCACTAAGAATGGTATTGAGAGCCAATGCATCATTCTTCTTTCCTTCCCTTTGAGATGCAAACATTGACTTGTTCTTCAAGGAAATTGATCCACCAATGGATTCCTTCCAATACTCGCTCCCATCTCTTTCAAATGCAATCTCATATCTATTCTCCAAGTAGAATAGTTTTCCTCATCAAGGATTGAAACTTAATCATCCATTTGTGTGTCTATGGATATCCTTCAAGCTTGTTAAGTCTTATAGTGAAGGCCTGCTTTGATACCAATTGTTAGATACACCGACTACACTAAGAGGGGGGGTGAACAGTGCATGGATTTTTTCCCAAAACTTCCCTTTCAAAAAACTCATTAGTTAGCAATCACCATTTACTCATTTACTTGTTGATGTCATTTATAACCAGTTAAATGTGAGCATATATAAGAAACATATATCAACAATATATCATCAACAAATCATCACCACAAGGAACAAAAGGAACACAAGATGTATGTAGAATTTTATTTTTATTAAGGACTTCAATCCTTGGGTTTATCAGCAACAAATGAATAGAGTAAAACTCTACAAGAGTACCATCTCTATAATTCAAGACTCAATTTTCACCCTCAACACCAACTGAGATGAGGCAACAATCCTCAACATATATCAATCTGTCAATGGGTACGTGACCTGTCGGTAGTGAAACACGCATATGTACGTGCCCTACCAGTAGTACAGCTCACATATGTATGTGACCTATCTGTACTACAGCCTGCGTATCACTTCTGAGCTCTTAAGGTTTTCTCTTCAAGCTGAACTCGAATCCTATGCAACCTTCAATCACATTCTCTTTTGTCTTTCACTATCCAATCTGATCCATAACCAGTCACAACACATCCAAGCTCTCCAACAACTAACTCATTCTCCCCAACCATACAATATGAATGCTACTCATCAAATATAAGAAACCATTATACTATAGTTATTATATCAGTATTGAATCATAAGAGTGTTTCTCACTCTAACAACCAACACAAACCATATCACAACATCCATACCAAGAATGCTTTAAGCATTCACCACACAACAAGCAATAGTATCCATCAAGACAACAATATAATCATACCAGAGTCCTGGTGGCATATCTCAGCCCATAGAATGCAGATCTGGAACCTACTTCAGTATTCAAGAGCTTGTCATTAGTTCAACCACAAGTATTCATGACTTCATCCACTGTACGCACACTGTACTCATTCAACCAGTGTGTGTACATGCCCTGGCTCAATACAGCCCGTGTATACCTCAGAAACTAGGGTTTCTGAACCTCCGATAATTTTTACGTCATGATCTCAGACTTGCCGAAACTTTGATGCATCCATGAGATCCTCCATGTCTCCTATCTCTCATAATATATCTTCAATACATTCTCAAGAGATACACAAGAGATCAACAAAGATGCTCAAAAAGGATGCACTTACACAAGAGACCCTTGCCTCTTATTTAGACTCTCCAAGTAGCTTCCTTAGAAGCATCTTCTAGGTCACTTAACCCACTTCTAGGTCACTTAACCCATTGATCTAAAAATAGGGGGCTGACTTGTTATTCTATGAAAGCACCCTCTACTTCATTAAAATAAAACTTTACAGGACCTTGCTCAATGTGTTAAAATATGCAAGATAGATTATGTGCCAAGTTTATGCTTCTTCTTTTAAATGTTTATGTGTGAGGTGTTTGCAAGATTAAATATGTTGTTTTCATAAATACAACAGCAAAAATAACTTGTAGCAAATAATAACCAGCAAACACTCACAACAAGAACAACATGATAAAGGAGTTCACCCCTCTCTGGGCTACATCTTCTTGAGCCTCCATCAATGGACTTGGCTCTCTGGGATTAATTTGTCAAAGATTATTTTACAAGATCCTTCTCAACTCCAATGGAAATACTAACTGTACCATTGGGTTTAGAATACATAAAAACCCCAGAAATGACTAATAAAACTCTAAAAACGGATCATGGCTCATCCGGGCATGACCTCTTCTACATGTGGCCTTAATCTTCCTTGAGCTTCTTTGTGGCAAAAACACCTGTAAAAGTCCTCAAATGGATATGAAACCTATCCCAAATTGTTCATAGCATAACAATTAGCCAAAAATGATTATTCAATCACAGAAAAAAGACATGGGCTCATCTGAGCATGGCCTCAATCAATGAGAGCTTCAAGCTCCCTAGAGCTCTCTGAAACTTCAATGGTGAAAAACCTGCAAAAGAAGTCTTCAAATGGATTTTAACATAGTGCCAATGGATTCATAACATCCAAAAACCCCTAGCTAGGATTTTTCGGCACCTCATTTGGCCAAAAACCGAAGAAGATAGGTCTCCTACCATTTTCTTCCTTCAAGCTTGTTGTCTCTGGTTCGCCAAAATGCACCTCTGTGTGGCACAACCTAGATCACGCACTCCAAATCGTGCTAAAACCTAGCACACACACGTAACCACAAAAATGGGCTAAACTTTAGGACAGTTAGGGTGTGCCCAACCCCTAACTGCCAAGGCCGTGGTCACAAGGGTCCATGCGACCTCGTGCTATCGCAAAAGAGGGCTAAGTTTCAAGGCGAATAGATAACTGACAAGTGTCGGCATATGGTTGTATAACCATTTTCATAAACCAATTCCTGCGTGCAAAAATACTAAGGTCATATGGTATAGAATGTGCGACCGGGGGCTGGGGCTAAGCCCCAGCCCGGACCCCCACGCCAACTGTTAAACAAGTCAAATTCAAATATATTTCAAACCACATATATAACAAGTAACATATTGTGGCGCATCGGTTGGTCAGACTTTGTTAAAGCTTTGGACAGAGGTGGAGGTCATGGGGTCAAGTCCGGTGGACTCCATAACTTTTAACCAAACCACCCAATAATAGGGTGCCACGTGGCAGCCCACGACTAGGCCACGTGGCACCAAACCACTTGCCAAAATAATGTCATGTGTCGTCAAATGATTCGTTCAAACTGCCAACTCAGCACATGTCATGTGTCATATGGTTCTTCCAATTCAACTCTGCGACATCATCGTATGGACATGCCACGTTGTAATGACCCTTTACTTATTAATATGAATAATTTCATAAATAATCCTAAAAATTAGCTAAATTATAATTAATTATTATATAACCTTAATTAATTATATGTTATTAA
Organism: Picea glauca; assembly: GCA_000966675.3. NCBI lineage: Eukaryota > Viridiplantae > Streptophyta > Pinopsida > Pinales > Pinaceae > Picea > Picea glauca. The sequence continues at coordinate 183,624 of JZKD02S1990977.1, read as the reverse complement.
TCAATTATTTTTTTWCTATGATTAGCTTAAGTATGATTAACTCTTTAATTAAGGGTTAATGAATGATTAATTATTAAGTGAGTCATTAATTGATTAAGTATTAAATTAATGGTTAAAAATAAAATGTAATGATTAAATGGGGTTACATATCCCATAGGGGGATAACGTAACCCATACGTAAAAGGGAACATTTAAGTAAAGGATAAGACAATAAATAAGAAATAAATGAATGGATAATGCATTAATAAAGAGATAAGGTGTTTGGTGGGGGAAATGAATGTGCGAGGGCGGTGAAGGAGGAATAAGGGAGGTGGAGAAGGAGTATGAGGGGAGATTCATTCATGCATGCGGGAGAGTGGAGAACTGGGAGTATGGGGACAGAGTGAATTTTTACAGTGGG
>JZKD02S1990977.1:155003-183214 GCA_000966675.3 Picea glauca | reverse complement strand
ATATGTTATTAATTATTATTTTTTTTATGATTAGCTTAAGTATGATTAACTCTTTAATTAAGGGTTAATGAATGATTAATTATTAAGTGAGTCATTAATTGATTAAGTATTAAATTAATGGTTAAAAATAAAATGTGATGATTAAATTGGGTTATGTATCCCATAGGGGGATAACGTAACCCATACGTAAAAGGGAACATTTAAGTAAAGGATAAGACAATAAATAAGAAATAAATGAATGGATAAGGCATTAATAAAGAGATAAGGTGTTTGGTGGGGGAAATGAATGTGCGAGGGTGGTGAAGGAGGAATAAGGGAGGTGGAGAAGGAGTATGAGGGGAGATTCATTCATGCATGCGGGAGAGTGGAGAACTGGGAGTATGGGGACAGAGTGAATTTTTACAGTGGGATTTACAGTGCACCNGGGCTGAGGAGGTTTTGGGCTCGGAGGGCTAGGATGTCCATTGATGTCCTAGGGCTAGGCGTACTAGTCGGTAGGGTGGCTGGTTTTGGGGTGTCCTAAGGAGCAGGTTCAAGCGAAGGGAGCAAGCTGCTGCGAATAGCATCAGAGCGAGGTATTTATATTTAAAACTTATGGTTTGTTTACTTAAATTTAGTACCTATTGCCAAATTTTATTACGTAAGTATGGAGATAGATTGTAAAATATGAATATTTTACTTCTTTACAGACTTATAGAAATTACCGAAATTTGGGAAGAAATTTTAACGTAGGTTTGAAACCTGGGCACTACACACGTCATCATCCATACGGACTGTACAGTCAGCACAATTTTTTTTACTTGTTTGGCGATTCGAACAGATCATGATATCTCTCTCATCCTACGTCTGTTTGAACCCAAACAAGTTGTTTTGGGTTCGTGACGATGAGGGCTACACACCTGTTCATTTTGAGGCAATTCTGAGAACTTTGTTTTTTGAGCTAAATTTTGACCCCTGGTCCAGATTTTGATCACGCCTTCCCACTGAAAGGCTTTTGGACCCACAAAAGATTATGATTATCTGTCTGAGCTTCAATATTATTCTTCTTTCAAGTTCTATCAACTGATTCTACTTGAAAAGTCTTTTTGACAATCACCTGGATATTTTGACATGCCTTGCACTGCAACTGACTATGTCCATCAACCACTATTCTCTGGCTACTGCTGACCCACTATTCTCTTTGTGCTTGGAAGACTGCCAGCCTTCCCACTGAGAATCAAATCCCTCTTGTGAACTCTTTGGCATCAACACAATCTGCTCTCCAATGGCTGCAAAAACTTTCCTGCGACATCTTGTCACAAGCCAAGAAAACCATCAATCTTGAAAACAAATTTATACAAGACTGAAAATTATGCCAACAAAGTCTTTTTTTTATCTTCAATAAAACGGTCGCATCTTGTACTTCATCAAAGCACATGGTGTTTTCCTGCATCTTGGTGTACTCAAAATCAACTTACAAGCCAACAAACACCATTGACTAAACACAAGTCGAAAAACATGAATGACACAACATAGTCGTCAAACAATCATTGACACCAGTCGAGACTCATTTGAAACATATCAACCTTCCCAAAATGACAAGTTGACAAACATGATACACAATCATGTTACAATCATGAGTCATTCATGATGAACTATCACCAGGTTCACTGTTTACTCACACACAAAAACACATGTATGTGCATAGCTCTTCAACTCTCCTTCANAAAGTCCTCAAATGGATCTGAAACCTATCCCAAATTTTTCATAGCATAAAAATTAGCCAAAAATGATTATTCAATCATAGAAAACAGACATGGGCTCATCTGAGCATGACCTCAATCAATGAGAGCTTCAAGCTCCCTAGAGCTCTCTGAAACTTCAATGGTGAAAAACCTACAAAATAAGTCTTTAAATGGATTTGAAAATAGTTCCAATGGATTCATAACATCCAAAAACCCCTAGCTAGGCTTTTTCGACACCTCATTTGGCTAAAAAACGAAGAAGATAGGCCTCCTGCCATTTTCTTCCTTCAAGCTTGTTGTCTTTGGTTCGCCAAAATGCACCTCTATGTGGCCCAACCTAGCTCACGTGCTCCAAATCATGCTAAAACCTAGCACACACATGTAACCACAAAAACGGGCTAAACTGTAGGATGGTTAGGGCACGCCCAGCCCCTAACCACCAAGGCCGTGGTCACAAGGGTCCATGCGACCTCGCGCTATCGCAAAAGAGGGCTAAGTTTCAAGGCGAATAGATAACCGACAAGTGTTGGCATATGGTTGTATAACCATTTTCATAAACCAATTCCCGCATGTGCAAATACTAAGGTCATATGGTATAGAATGTGTGACCGAGGGATGGGGCTAAGCCCCAGCCCGGACCCCCACGCCAACCATTAAACAAGTCAAATTCAAATATATTTCAAACCACATATATAACAAGTAACATATTGTGGCGCGTCAGTTGGTCAGACTTTGTTAAAGCTTTGGATAGAGGTGGAGGTCACGAGGTCGAGTCTGGTGGACTCCATAACTTTTAACCAAACCACCCAATAACAGGGTGCCACGTGGCAGCCCACAACTGGGCCACGTGGCACCAAATCACTTGCCAAAATAATGCCACGTGTCATCAAATGATTTGTTCAAACTTCCAACTTAGCACATGCCATGTGTCATATGGTTCTTCCAATTCATCTCTACCACATCATCGTATGGACATGCCATGTTAGCATCCATACGGACTGTACGGACTATACAATCAGCACAATTTTTTTTACCTGTTTGACGATTCAAAAATATCGTGATATCTCTCTCATCTGACGTCCGTTTGAACCCAAATGATTTGTGTTGGGTTCGTGACAATGAGGGCTACGCACCCATTCGTTTTGAGGCAATTCTGAGAAATTTGACTTTTGAGCTAAATTTTGACCCCTGGTCCAGATTTTGATCACCCATTTCTAGGTTACTTAACCCATTTCTAGGTTACTTAACTCATTTTTAGGTCACCTAACCTATTTTCCTCATTTTAGGGTTAACCACTTTCCATAAATAGAAATCTCTCCATTTCTTTATCATTTAAATATTCCTCCTTGACTTTGTCACTTTTCTTTACCATTTAAATAATAATTTCTTCTTTTCAAGCTCTTTGACTTATTTGACCTTTTGTGGCTTTAAGTCTACATATGAGGGTCCTCCAACTATGTAAGGCCATAAATCTCAAACCATGAGGAGTTATGTGACATTCCACATACCACCAAAAATGGCATGACAAGAACTATCCATCTAGAATAGTTTCAATAATAACTTCATTGATATTCATCTCATTATTCCACATATAAGCATGGGTTCTCCAACCATACTTCAAGGAAAAATCAACTGCAAAGTGTCTTCCCGTGAGGGCTTTCACCATAAGGGGACCACTTTGGAGTTCATCCATTTGTACACCTTATCAACCATGACAAGACAATAATGATTCCTCTTTGCATCATATACCAATCGATCTATCTTCATCATCATGTATCAATGACGACTCATTGATCCATATTCATCAATATACTATGATAAGACATGTATACATCAAACTTTGACATTTGACATCATTCAATCATCCTTTGACATCAACCAATTCCTTGACATCAATCAGTCAATCATCCCTTGGAATCAATCAAACCAATCTTGGCATCAATCAATCACTTGACATTAATCCTTTGACATCAATTAATTAATCCTTTGGCATCAATGACAACATGATTCAACAATATCTTATCACAGACCTGCAAATCTTCCTCAACTTCAGGAACACAAGAATAATATTGTCATCAAGATTTACCTTAGTCTCACGGGACTGGTTTTTGGATTAATCACAAACCCTAACTTTCAAAATTCATAAATATGTACCTATAATGAATAAAGGTATGAAAATTGTACCAAATATTCTTCAATATATTCGCTACAATTCCTCCAGGTTTCACTACTTCAAACATCCCATAAAAAGGAGTTATAGAAAAAATGGAATACCTTGTTGAATTCTGGGTTATTCTAGACAGTGAACTTGTAGAGCCTACCACACAAGAAATATTGGATATATGGATCTAAAGTTAATAAAAAACATAATATGAACTTTAATATATCCAATTAATGTTGTCTCACTGAATTTGGATACTCTATGAACAAGTTATGACTGTTTTACTGGGAACACATGTTTGAGACTAGTTTCAGGACTAGCCAAAAGCCCTATTTTCCATAGAGTGTATCTCTGAAAATAAAATGATCTAGAAGTGGAAATTTTTACCACAAGTAAATCGATATGTCTTCTCAATGGCCTCCAATTTTCTCCATCTGAATCATTCTAGAAATAAATTTATAGTGAAAATGGTAAGATGACCTATAAATAACATATCTTAGAACACATCCTCCCTTGAAATTCCCCCCTTCAACACTTCATATTCCCTCTAAAATTATCCTTGTGACATCCCCAAAAATAAAATATTTTTGAAATTTAAAATTGTTGGAAATTTATTCCGTTTTTAGTAAATTCGAATTTGGAAAAAAATTTCCATTTATGGCAATTCTGAATTTCGAATTTGGTAATTGTAATTAATTAATTTGACTATTGGGCAGAGACCTGATTTGACCCAACTAACTATTTGACTATGACACTTGTATGGAAACATAATATTTTATATTGATTGCAGGAGGACAAATGGAACAACCATGTTAAATTTAGTTGATTGTGACTCCATGAGTGGGGAACATGTTGGAACTACCTCCAGGTTGATTATTACAAGTGGAAAATCAGTGATTTGGCCATTGGCAGCCCCTGAATATCAAGGATTTAGAAAGCTGCGAAAATTCCCAAGGGAGGGAAAAGACCTGGGCAAATGATAAATAGCATATAAGAGGAGGTAGGACACTGCCAAGTATGTTGGAGAAAAAGACTATTGAGTTTCTTGTTGTTATGAACACTATTGTTTGAGTGTGAGGCAAGAGGAACCTATTGGAATTGTAGTTCATTGTTGAGGAAGATTTTGTTTCCAAGTTCGCCCTCATGGATTCATGGTCAGGCTAGGGGGTGAATCGGGCAAGTGATTTTGGCTGCCCTATTCTACTGTTGGGAGGAATGTGGTCGTTTCGTTTGTCTTCCAGCGAGTCGATTCAGATATGTCCTCTTAACCTCCTCTGTTTAAATCGCTAAATGGTTGGTGTAATGCATTTGTTAATCATGAATTGAGTAATGTTATGGATGAAAGATCGAATCAAATGTGATTATCTCTGATGCATTTTCTTGCTAGGTAAATACTAAATTCCATCAATCTACTAGTTGCAAGAATATGCCTAGTTAAGTCCTAAAAGAATAATTTCCTATGGGTTAGTTGATTGTTGTATTAGAGTGAAAGCGGTAGGCGAATCCCCACAACCAAATGGTACTTACAGAAATGAACTAATTAAGTGTGCAATGTAAACAGAAATTGAATAACAGAAATATACATGCATATAGACGTATGTTTATTTTCCTGTAGGTTACAACTTGTGCAGAAATACAATAAGTAAACGAAATCCCTTTCTCATGCATATTAAACATTTATGATATCTGGGTATGCAAATACTTGGGATGTAATTATGTATGAATTATAATCGAAAGAATTGAAAAATTCTCTACAGGAAAACCTACAGTACACATAGTATAAATATTTCAATAGGTATTCATAAGAATTTAAGTCGATTTGGTCTAATTTCTACATGTTAAAGCACTGGAATAAATTGGAAATAACACTGTTTAACACAGAGAAAATTCTGGAATGTAATATGAAGGACGCGAAAGCCCCAAATGAAACGAAATCATTCTGGAACCCTTAAGTTTACATATACTCGTAAATGCTTGTGTCCTGTGGAGGCATAAGCTAGAGTCACGAACTGTGTGTTTGTCGACCCCAAACACAGTTTCATGTACGCATGCCAACCCTCCTAATTGTTTAGAGTCCCTTGGAGGATGAATTTTGTTAAGCTCAAGAAAGGTAGTGCAGATCGGCACAGGCTCTCTGCGAGGAAAACTGAACCCAAAACTCCTTAAGTCCTGAACAAGCTCAGGAAGGATCACACTGTTGTGTGCAAGAACCCTGCATGGAGTGCAGAGGTTGAGAAACCCATTGGAGGTTTCAGAGCGTATGGAAGCTCAATAGTGACAAATAGAACATGATTGAAATTTTATCTGAACCATGGGTTCAATTCAGGGAAATAGAAGTGAGGATTTCCCCAAAGTCCTGAAGGGAAAATCGCCAATTCGTAGGGGAAAACCTGGACTGTTGGAGCCTACATCTAGACAGTTGGAGAAGAGTGCGCAAGAGAATAGATATGAACCATCAGATCAAGCGCAGGGGAACGATAGCCGTCGGATCCAGAAAAGGCACACAAGGTCTAACCTGGTGCATGTAGGGGAGAGAGGACTCGTCAAAATCCTGAAAGTCCCGAAGTATTTGGAACCGTCCATCAGCACAAGACATGTGGCAGTTAGGTAGCATTTCACTGACTCACAACTTGGAGTGGTCAAAGGGTAAGATCGCACGAACTCACGATTCGCGGAATCATGACGTGATCGTGGTCATTGATCCATGAGTGATATAGACCATCAGTTTAGTGTGAATAACTTTCGACGTTTCGGCATCCGGGAAACCAGAGGGAAAGACCCCTCATCTTCGCAAGTCATGAAATCCCAGTATACGAAACCCCGATGCGCTCTGTGGATGAGTCGGTTTAGTGTGAATAAATTTCAGCATTTCGACATCCGGGAAACCAAAGGGCAAGACCCCTCATCTTTGTAAGTCATGAAATCCCAGTATACGAAACCCCGATGTGCTCTGTGGATGAGCCGGTTTAGTGTGAATAAGATTCGGCGTTTCGGCATATGAGAAACTAGAGGGCAAGAAACCTCATCTTCGCAAATCGTGAAATCCAGGTATACGAAACGCCAATGCACTCTGTGGATGAGCTGGTTTAGTGTGAATAACTTTTGTCATTTCAGCATCCAGGAAACCAGAGGGAAATACCCCTCATCTTCGCAAGTCGCAAAATCCTGATATACGAAACCCCGATTTTCTCTATGGATGATCTGGTTTAGTGTGAATAAGTTTTTGTGTTTCTACATCTGGGAAACTAGAGGGAAAGACCCCTCGTCTTCATAAGTCACAAAATTCAGGTATACGAAACCTCAACACGCGATTAAGACTGGGTGTCTTTCAACACCCTTAAGCTCAGGAGGGATAGTGACTGTCAGATCCAGATCAATGAGGGTCATTGATCTCAAACATGAATTCCCATATCAGAATTCAGGGATTGGAGTGACAAGAGATTTGGAGTCGCTGCATCATGAACTCCTGGTTCATGAAACTCTGAAAAGATCTAGACCGTTGGATCCAAATCATTAAGGATCGTTGGATCTCGTACAACAACTCGCATATCAGAGTTTGGGAAATGGAGTGACCGGTGATTTGGGTCGTTGCATTTTGAACTCCTGGTTACCGAAATCTCATTATGGCCAGGACTGTCAGATCAGGGGGAGATTCACAGTTGTCAATCTCATCGAAGGTAACATTTCAGGTTTCGGGGTTTGAAGAGTCGAAAGACTTGACTCTCTTGCATCACTGAGTTGTGAAATGTGAAAGGTGCCTCTTGGTTTGGCCTGTGGTCATAACCAACGATCACATGGAGGTGGATAAGGGAAGAGCTAGCCTGCGCTAGGCCCTCGTAGGAATTCGGGGATTCTATCCCTTGAGGAAGAGTGAAAATTTTATTTTTGTCGTAGTGGGTATGTGACAAGTTTTATTTACATATGAAAGAATTTTGGGATCACGAATCTCAAGTCCTCCATAGTCCAAGTTTAGTGTAGTATGTATATGATACGTATAAATTTTTGGAAGATTTAGGACTTATGGAAATGTTAGAGTAATCGACGGTTGACTTAGCATGACCTAGACACCTATAGGTTGGCTGAATAAAATGTCAACATGGGTAACCATAATATAAGAAACTTATTAGAATTTAATAATAGAAAAAAATAGTCATCTTATCCTAAGAATGAATCTATCAAGTTATCTAGGATTAATGTTCCGGAGAAGAAATTTTTTTTATGTCAAAATTGAGGTTTATTACATATGGTATCAGAGAAAAAGTTACAACACTGGGCCTGAACAGGGCCACATCAGTTGCTTAGTATATATATTCTGATTTATGTAAAACTAATAAACCTTATGGTTACAAACAAAAAACCTTTATGTTTTGTACTAATTATGGCAGCTCAAGACGATGCAAAAATCAAGATGGAAGGAAATCCATAGAAAATACCTCCTGGAGATCCAAGAGAAAACAGTGATGGAAGCTCACCCACGGAGGTGTTGGAAATGATGAGGAATATTATTGTTGAACTACGGATTTTAAAGCTGACAATGAAAAATTGAACAAAGCATGGCAGGAACAACAAGAGATAAATGAAGTCCTGCTACACAGTATAGTCACCAAGAAAATCCCAAAGGACGATAACCATGAAGAAGAGTTCAGCAAAAGGGCCTCCAAGAACTCTGGGCCGAAAACAAAAAAAGGAGATAGTTCGTCTGAAGGAACACCTTCAGCTGAAGACAAAACTAAACCAGACAGAAAAAGAAAACAAGTAGACCACCTTGAGGGAGAATTTAAAAAGATTAAACCAGCTACCTTTGATAGAGAATCTAGGACAGGAGAAGAAGTTGAGGCATGGTTGTTAGAAATCAAAAAATACTTCCATATCTACAATTATTCCAGCAACATGAAGGTCAGAATGGCCATCTACAATCGGAAAGGGAAGACCATCATTTGGTGGCAAGACCTGAAATTGGCCAAGGGCCTAAAGGAGAAACAGTTGGAATGGTCTGACTTTAAGAAGTATTTCAAGAAACAATACCTTTATGAAAGCTATTATGAAAGGAAGATGAAATAATTTCACGAATTACGACTCGGACAGATGACGATGGAGGACCTTATAAATAAATTTCTGGAACTACTAAGGTTTGTACTGTACATCCAGGAGGATAAGGTAAAAATCCAGCGATTCTTAAGCTACTTACCACAGTCCTATAGGGACATAATCGAGTTTCACAACCCCAAATCCTTGAGTGAAGTATTTAGGAAAGAATGAATGTGCTATGACTAGTATAAACAACGAGTAGAGTTTCCCAAAGCCTGGAAGGATAAGAAGCAAGATAGAATGAACTAGTGGAAGAAGGGATACCAGCCAGCTCCTTATTGAAATGTAGCAAAAGGTTTTCCAAGGAAGGATTTTCACTCCAATCATCCAAATACACAAAGCAATGGTAAACCGGTAAACCTGGGAAGGAAGAAGTTTGGGGACAGCTTCCGCAAGCCATTAAAGTGTTGGGAATGCAGAGAGCCTCATCTAAGGAGGAACTGTCCACATTTAATCCCAACAAACAGAATTGTTGTTCATAATCTGCAGGAGGTCTCGACAGTGGGAGACGTGGGCAGAATCATGCATTAGATAAATGCAGCCATAGATGGTCGACAAGATGACCACCAGTCCTCGGTGGTAGAAATCGAAGGTAAAATCAATGACACTCGAATTTTTCTTTTAATTGACCCTGGAGCTACATTAAGTTATATTACTCCTAATATAGTAGAGTCGAATAAACTTAAGAAACTGAAGCACGCAAAATCATGGCTGGTACAACTAGCAACAAGTACTAAAAGGAAAGTAGTTGAATTTATTTCTGATTTTGAGTTCAACTTAGGTGGTCAAAAGATAAGGACCAATCTGAACATCTTACCACTAGGATCTTATGATATGATTATCGGGATGGATTGGTCGGAACAACACAAAGTAGTACTAGACTGTTATACAAAGATACTTAGCTATAAAGATGATTTTGGCATTGTTAGAACAACCCAAGGCATACCAAAACATGTATCAGTTAGACAAGTTTCAACGATGCAACTCAAGAAATGTATTAGAAAGGAATGTCAAGTTTATGCCATCCAAGTGATGAATCTATTAGAAAAAGAAGATAAGCCAAAGTTAGAAAACTTTGTTGTCCTACATGAATTCAGAGACATGTTTGTAGATGAGATACCAGAATTACATCCTAGAAGGGAAATAGACTTCTCCATAGACCTACTACCCAGTTCAACCCCTATCTCAAAAGCACCTTACCAAATGAGTCTACCAGAATTGACAGAATTAAAAATCCAATTACAGGAATTGTTGGACAAAGAGTATATCAGACCGAGTGTTTCACCATGGGGGGCACCAGTCCTCTTTGTGAAAAAGAAAGACGGTACTCTAAGACTATGTATCGATTATAGACAACTGAACAAAATGACCATTAAGAACAAATACCCCTTACCAAGGATAAATGATCTGTTCGATCAAGTTGGTGGGGCCAAGATCTTTTCAAAATTGAATTTACGATCTGGTTATCATCAAGTTAGGGTAAAGGACGAGGACATAAACAAAACAACTTTTCGAACAAGATATGGACACTATGAGTTTGTATTCATACCTTTCGGACTCACTAACTCACCAGCCACATTTATGTGCTTGATGAACAATATTTTCAGTCAGAACTTAGACAAGTTCGTAGTAGTATTTATCGATGATATTTTGGTCTATTCTAAAACGGAGGAGGAACATGATGAACACTTAAGAATAGTTATGAAAACGTTAAGGAAACACAAACTATACGTGAAATTCGACAATTGTGACTTTTATCAAAAAGAAACACAATATTTAGGACGTGTCATTTCCTCAGAAGGTATTGTCGTAGACCCAGAAAATATAAAATCCATTATGGAATGGCCAGTACCTAAGGATGTGGCAGATATCCGGTCATTCATGGGAATCACTGGATATTATCGCAGATTTATAGAAGGTTTTTCCAAGATAGCCTACCCTATCACGTCACTACAAAAGAAAGGAACCAAGTTTAACTGGTCGCAAAAGTGTCAAGACAGCTTTAACAAGTTGAAAGAATTATTGACATCGGCACCCATTTTGAAGGTAGCAGACCCAGATAAAGACTTCACAGTTTGTGTTGATGCAATTAAAGAGGGAATAGGTGGTGTCCTAACTCAGGAAGGACACGTGATTTGTTACGAGTCCCAAAAATTAAAAGAATACCAGCGAAATTATGTCACTCATGACTTAGAATTGGCAGCAGTAATACGTGTCTTAAAAATGTGGCGACATTATATAATGGGCAGAAAATTCCTACTATTGATGGATAATAGTGGGGTGAAATATATGTTTAACCAACCAGATCTTAATGCAAGACAAGCAAGGTGGCTAGCCTTCTTGAGCGAATTCGACTTCGAGGTCAGACATATCAAGGGTAAGGAAAATAAAGTAGCAGAAGCTTTAAGCAGAAGAATCCATGGGTTATTTGAGATAAACATCAGCAGGGAAGAAAGTGATCTAGAACAAAGAATAAGGACGGCATGTATTAATGACAAAAATTACACTAAGATAATGACAGAATTACAAAACAGTACCGCCAAATCTGACAAACCAGATCGAAGCATCGACAAGAAAGGACTATTATGACTTAAAAATAGACTTTACATACCAAATTCAACAGAATTGAAATCAACAATTTTGGACGAAGTGCATAAGAAACCGTATTATGGCCATCCAGGTTACCAGAAAACAATAACAACACTTAGAAAAATATTTTTCTGGCCTAGTATGAAGGGAGAAACAGCAAAATACTTAGCTAGGTGCCAAGATTGTCAGCAGGTTAAGGCCAAGCACTAGCATCTAGCCAGCCTATTATAGCCATTACCAGTACCAGAATGGAAATGGGAGACTATATCACTGGAATTTATAACAAGTCTGCCTAAAACTCAGAAATAGAATGATTCTATCATGGTTGTAATCGATAAACTCAGTAAGTCTGCACACTTTATTCCTGTAAAGTATACTTTTAAAGCTATAAACATTGCTGAAATATTCATGAAAGAAATTTTTAGACTACATGGTATTCCTAAAATGGTGATTTCAGATAGAGACGTAACATTTACATCTGCTTTTTGGAAGGAATTGTTTGCAGGGCTAAACACTAACTTGAATTTCAGTACAAACTATAATCCACAAACGAATGGACAGACCGAAAGGACAAACCAAATCATAGAGGATATGCTTCTCATGTACGTAAGAACAAAACCAAGCAAGTGGGAAGACTACCTGCACTTGGTAGAATTTGCATATAACAATGAGTACCAAACTTCGGCTAATTTGAGCCCTTTCGAAATACTGTATGGAAGAAAGTGTACGACTCCAATTAGCTGGGATAACCCGGCTGACAGACTCATGGTTGGACTAGAGATGCTCCAAGAAATGGAGAACATGGTAAGAAAGGTACAACAGAACTTGAAAGAAGCACAGGACAGACAGAAAAGCTATGCAGATCAGAAAAGAAGACACTTGGAATTTCAAGTACAAGACCATGTTTATTTGAAGGTCAAAGCCTGAAAGAGCTCATTGAATTTAGGGAATTGTGCCAAGCTGACACCTAGGTTTTGTGGGCCCTTCGAGATACTAGCTTGAATTGGACCTATACCATATCAACTTGCACTTCCAACTAATCTAAGAATCCATAATGTATTTCATGTTTCGTTGCTGAAAAAGTATATTCATGACCCTACTCATAGGATTGATTGGAACTTGGTGTAGGTGGACCCAAAGGTGAGTTCCAGGTGGAACCCCTGCGCATTCTGGACCGGAGAGAAATAGCACTTCGGAATAGATCCATCGCTCAAGTAAAGGTGCAATGGAAGCACTTTAGTCTTGACGAGGCCACTTGGGAGTTCGAGGGAGATTTGTGGAAATCTCATCCAATCCTGTTTCAGGAAAGGAACGAACACTGAGGATAGTGTTTTACTGAAGGGGGAATGGATGTGACATCCCCAAAAAAAAATATTTTTGAAATTTAAAATTGCTAGAAATTTATTCCGTTTTTAGTAAATTCGAATTTGGAAAATTTTTGCCATTTATGGCAATTCCGAATTTCAAATTTGGTAATTGTAATTAATTATTTTGACTGTTGGGCAGAGACCTGATTTGACCCAACTAACTATTTGACTATGACACTTATATGGAAACATAATATTTTATATTGATTGCAGGAGGGCAAATGGAACAACCATGTTAAATTTAGCTGACCATGACTTCATGAGTGGGGAACATGTTGTAACTAACTCTGGGTTGATTATTACAAGTGGAAAATCAATGATTTGGCCATTGGTAGCCCCTGGAAATCGGGGATTTAGAAAGCTGTGAAAATTCCTAAGGGAGGGAAAAGACCTGGGCAAATGATAAATAGCATTGAGATGAGGCAGGATGCTGCCAAGTATGCTAGAGAAAAAGACTATTGAGTTTCTTGCCGTTATGAACACTACTGTTTGAGTGTGAGGCAAGAGGAACTTATTGGAATTGCAGGACATTGCTGAGGAGGAGTTTTTTTCCAAGTTCGCCCTCATGGATTCATGGTCAGGCTAGGGGGTGAATCGGACAAACGATTTTGGTTGTCCTATTCTACAATTGGGAGGAACATGGTTGTTCCATTTTTCTTCCAGCGAGTCGATTCAGATATGTCCTCTTAACCTCCTAGGTTTAAATCATTAAATGGATGGTGTAATGCATATGTTAATCATGAATTGAGTAATGTTATGGATGAAATATTGAATCGAATGTGATTATCTCTGTTGCATTTTATTGTTGGGTAAATACTAAATTCCATCAATCTACTAGTTGCGAGAATATGTCTGGTTAAGTCCTAAAAGAATAATTTCCTATGAGTTATTTGATTGTTGTATTAGAGTGAAAGCGGTAGGTGAATCCCCACAACCAAATGGTACTTACAGAAATGAACTAATTAAGTGTGCATTGTAAACAGAAATTGAATAATGGAAATATACATGCATATAGACGTATGTTTATTTTCCTGTAGGTTACGACTTGTGCAGAAATACAATAAGTAAACAAAATCCCTTTCTCATACATATTAAACATTTATGATATCTGGGTATGCAAATACTTGGGATGTAATTATGTATGAATTATAATCGAAAGAATTGCAAAATTCTCTACAGGAAAACCTATAGTACACAGAGTATAAATATTTCAATAGGTATTCATAAGAATTTGTAAGTCGATTTGGTCTAATTTCTACATGTTAAAGCACTGGAATAAATTGGAAATAACACCGTTTAACACAGAGAAAATTCTGGAATGAAATATGAAGGGCGTGAAAGCCCCAAATGAAATGAAATCATTATGGAACCCTTAAGTTTACATATACTCATAAATGCTTGTGTCCTGTGGAGGCATAAGCCAGAGTCACGAACTGTGTGTTCGTCGACCCTGGACACAGTTTCATGTACGCATGCCAACCCTCCTAATTGTTTAGAGTCCCTTGGAGGATGAAGTTTGTTAAGCTTAGGAAAGGTAGTGTAGATCGGCACAGGCTCTCTACGAGGCAAAACGAACCTAGAACTCCTTAAGTCCTAGACAAGCTTAAGAAGGATCGCACTGTTGTGCGCAAGAACCCTGCATGGAGTGCAGAGGTCAAGAAACCCTTTGGAGGTTTTAGAGTGTATTAAAGCTCAAGAGTGACAAATAGACCATGATCGAAATCAGATCTGAACTGTTGGTTCAATTCGGGGAAATATAAGTGAGGATTTCCCCAAAGTCCTGAAGGGAAAATCGTCGATTCACAGGGGAAAACCTGGACCATTGGAGCCTACGTCCAGACAGTTGGAGAAGAGTGTGCAGGAGAATAGATCTGAACCATCAGATCGAGCGCAGGGGACCGATAGTCATCAGATCCAGAAAAGGCACACTAGGTTTAACCTGGTGCATGTAGGGGAGAGAGGACTCGTCAAAGTCCTGAAAGTCTCGAAGTATTTGGAACCGTCCATCAGCAAAGGACACGTGGTAGTTGGGTAGCATTTCACTGACTCGCAACTTGGAGAGGTCAAAGGGTAAAACTGCACGAACTCACTATTCACAGAATCACGACGTGATCATGGTCATTGATCCATGAGTGATCTGGACCATCGGTTTAGTCTGAATAACTTTCGGCATTTAGGCATCTGGGAAACCAGAGGGAAAGACCCCTCGTCTTTGCAAGTCACGAAATCCTACTATACGAAACCCCGATGCGCTATGTGGATGAGTCAGTTTAGTGTGAATAACTTTTGGTGTTTTGGCATCTGGGAAACTAAAGGGAAAGACCCCTCGTCTTTGCAAGTCGCGAAATCCCGGTATACGAAACCCTGATGCTTTCTGTGGATGAGTTGGTTTAGTGTGAATAAGTTTCAGCGTTTCGGCATCCGGGAAACCAGAGGGAAAGACCCCTCGTCTTCGCAAGTCACGAAATCTTGGTATACAAAACCTCGATGTGCTCTTTGGATGAGTCAGTTTAGTGTGAATAACTTTCTTCATTTCGGCATTCAGGAAACCAGAGGGAAAGACCCCTCATCTTCGCAAGGCACGAAATCCCGATATACGAAACCCCGATGCACTCTATGTTTTAGCGTTTTGACATCCAGGAAACCAGAGGGCAATACCCCTCGTCTTTGCAAGTCAAGAAATTTCGGTATACAAAACCCCGACGCGTGATTAAGACTGAGTGTCTTTCAACACCCTTAAGCTCAGGAGGGATAGTGACCATCAGATCCAGATCAATGAGGGTCATTAATCTCATACATGAATTCCAATATCAAAATTCGAGGATTGGAGTGACAAGATATTTGGTGTCGCTACATCGTGAACTCCCAATTCATGAAACTCCGAAAAGATCTGGACCGTTGGATCCAAATCATTGAGGATTGTTGGATCTCATACAAGAACTCACATATTAGAGTTTGGGGAATGGAGTGACCAGTGGTTTGGGTCGCTACATTTCAAACTCTCGGTTACCTAAATCCTGTTACGGCCAGGACCATCAGATCAGGGGGAGATTCGTAGCTGTCAATCTCATCGAAGGTAAGATTTCAGGTTTCGGGGTTTGAAGAGTCGAAATACTTGACTCTCTTGCATCACTGAGTCACGAAATTTGAAAGGCACCTCTTGGCTTGACATGCGGTCATAACCAACGATCACATGGAGGTGGATAAGGGAAGAGCTAGCCTGTGCTAGGCCCCCGTAGGAATTCGGGGATTCTATCCCTTGAGGAAGAGTGAAATTTTTATTTTTGCCATAGTGGGTATGTGACAAATTTTATTTATATATGAAAGAATTCTGGGATCACAAATCTCAAGTCCTCCATAGTCCAAGTTTAGTATAGTATGTGTATGATACGTATAAATGTTTGGAAGATTTAGGACTTACAGAAATGTTAGAGTAATGGACGGTTAACTTAGCATGACCTAGACACTTATAGGTTGGATGAATAAAATGTCAACATGGGTAACCATAATATAAGAAACTTATCAGAATTTAATAATAGAAAAAACGATCATCTTATCCTAAGAATGAATCTATCAAGTTATTTAGGATTAATGTTCCGGAGAAGAAATTTGTTTTTTATGTCAAAATTGAGGTTTATTACAATCCTCATATCTCTTTAGTTACCTCAAATAATAATCACTTACTCACATGGAATATATTCAAAAGAATGTGTGTGTGAATGTACCTATGAGTGACTTCTTGAGGTGTATATATACTTTTTCTAAGTAACCTCTTTCCTTAACTTTAGGGCTTCTTGAAATTTCTTGTTACAACCAATTTACCCTTTCATTAATGACTTGAAACCAATTAGGGACTTCTTATCCCATCTTTGGGGCTTCCATAGGGGCTTCTTAACCCATCTTTGGGGTTTCCAACTTCATGACCTCATAACTCCTCAACCGTGAGGAACCACATGGAGTACCACCTATCACCGGAAATGACATGACGAGAACTATCCATCCATGAGTGTCGTACCTGCATGTACATTTTCCTTCATGTCCATATTAGTCAACAAAATTCAGGTACCATAACCATACCTCTGAGGCTTTGTGTAGACTTCATCAAATGCACCCATCACATATGCTAACATCAACCACTCCATCAATGAAAACTAAATCACCATCAATATCAACCACATCTATAGGGATTCTAGGCTTCTCCAAGGGTTGACATTAATCCCTAAGGGTTGAAATCAATGACAACCAACTATCCAAACCAATTGTCCAAGAATCTCCCCCTTTGGCAATGATTGAAATGCCAACATTGATGACAACACTAATACTCATGCTCCTGTTGTGACCATTTCTCTGTTTGGTATGTGTTATATTCTTTGCATGTGTGTGTGTGGGTGCATCAAATTCGACAACTGCATCTGATGATCCCTCATAGTAGTTTGGACAGTTTTTTCTATTTTTAGTGGATTTTGCTATTTTTAGTGGTTTACTAAAAATAATCTTGTTTTAGGGATTAGGGTTTTGGTATCTACAGAATACCTAAAAACATTGTATATATTGTATAGTGAATGGTGAAATTCAATATAATGAATATAAGAAAGGTTTTCCCGGTTGAGGGTTTCTGGTATAAATCTTTGTGTACTATGTGAATGAGCCATTGATTAAATTTTGTTTTTCTTAAGAATCTATATGCATTGCTTTACTTCACAGGTTTAAAACTTACATTCTCCTCATCAATTTTTCTCACTCTTCCCCTTTGACATCAATGGAAAAGTGTCTCTCTCCTTGGGGATTGTCCCCCTGTCTTCATGCTTCTATTTTTTCTCTATTTTTCCATTCCTTTGTTCTTTCTCTTCACTTTTGACATCATGGGAAAAAGGATAACTTCGTCTATTGGCATGTCTCCCCATGTCTACATGATATTGATTCTTCCTTTATGGATCTCTTTTTCTGATGATTTATTTTCCCTTAAATTCTCTGCAATATGTTGTGTAGATCAATGTAGGGCTACCTATAAGTGTTTCCTTTCCTCTCTTCTAGTGCTTGATAATTTTCCATTGGTTCTTCCTCTTGTAATTCTCTAATATATATAAAAAGCATTCATTACTAGATTTCAAATGATCTGTCATGACCATATTGTTCAATAATGTCCCTCTGATGATATATCTTTTGTTGTAGGTTTCTCTTTCCCTATTATGTTGTGCCTTTTTGTAACCAACTTATTCCAATTGATTCCATTGATTCCAATTGTAAATATTCTATTATGCATTTTCCCTGACCGAAGTTTTTTGTACCTCCTAAGTATCCATATTTTTCCATATGTCATAATCTATCCATAACTTTGTCACTCAAATATTCACAATGTTAACTCATATGTCATTATATACTTCTTCTATCTAAATACTCTGAATTTGTCTTTGCAAATACTTCAAACCACTCAAAGGATAGTTCTTTGATATGTTGTAGTTATTACACTAACTCCCCTAGTTCAATATTCATATTTACTGGGAGTCTCCAAGATGAATGGCTCATAAAAATGGAGGAATCATCCCTAATGTGGAGTAGTCTTCCTCTTTGTATATAGACTCATCATCTCTTTGACCTTTGACTTCCTCCTTTCTTCCTATGGATTGATCTCACACTACAATTCTTGAAAGTGCAATCTCTCGGGCATGTTCTTTATTCACCTGCTCTTATTTTCTTTCTCGCACCAATGCTAACTCTGTGATCTTTGGGACCTAGTCTTTATTCATTAGTTCTTCTTGTTTCTCATTTCTTCTCCAAATATTCATGTATCTGAAATTTTCCTTTTTGCGTGTAGTTTTTTCTTGATCTCATACTATTGGCAATACTAAGAGTATGACTTTTGGGTTTCCTTCATTCATCAGATCTTCCTTTACCCATTCTTCTTTTCTTTTCCATACATTCTTATATATGATATCAATGTTATCTTTCATAGAAGTATCCATCATGCTTATACAATCACAAGCTATGTGTCCATAGTTATGGAATTTATAACATTCAATTTTATGTGGGGCCACATAAGAATTTATTTCTCAAGAATTTCTTCCATAAGCCTTGCAATATTCAACTTTATGTCCAAAGTTAGTACAATAAAAATAATGACGACAAAATAAATTTACATACCTCGGAGTGAATTATCTTCTTTGTGGTGTATTCCTTCTGAATTCTTGCCTTGGTTGATCATGATCTTCTCTTCTGTGGATCCCTTCATTCCAATTAAATCTTTTTTGTGGCTTGAATGTGTAGGGTTTTCTTGAATATGTATCTTTATCATTTTTCTTTGATTCTGGATAACCATGATTCCTTCCTTTGAGTACTTCTTCATAAGTCTTACTCTTTTGTTCATTCTTCGTTTCTTGCAACCTGGAGTGATTCTCTTCAAGATTCTCTATTGATGATGTCGATGTTTATGTCTTTTCATTGCTCTTCCTGAACTTGACGATTTTGGCTCTCAATGTGACAACTTCTTCTTCAATATTCTCAACCTCTTCTTATTTCTTCATCATTTGACTCTTCATGAATTCTTATGTTCACTTTGCTTCCTCAAGTTGGATATTCAAGGAGATTATTTCCTTTTCATTCTTCTTTCTTCTTGACCAACTTCTTCTTCAAGTTGATTTAAGTCCTCATTTATTTCCTTAAGATGATCTATCAAAATCTTCTATTTTTTTTGCTTCCTTTCTTTCGTCTTTCAAACACTTCTTTTCTTCCATCTCACCTTTGTATGTTTCTTCAATATTTTTGGCTTCTTCTAGCTAATATTTTAGTTTCATGATGACCTGTTTGGATTCTTTGGAACTTTCTTTAGAATTCTTCTTGACCAATTGTTCATCAATATACTTGTTTTTCTTTCTTTCTTTCATCAATTCGTCTAGAGAACTAATTAATTCTACTTCAAGATATACTTATGAGGGGGTGAATACGTATGAGTACTTTTACCACTTTTAACCACAATATAAAAACTTCATCTTAATAAACAATATATCATCAGTATATCATGAGAATATAAACAAAAGCAACATCATATCAAGTACATAGTACACCAAAATTTACGTGGAAACCCAAACAGGAGAAAACCACAGAATTCTTTGTTATTTATCAAAGAATACATTCATCGAAAGCACCAACTTCCCAATTCTCTAGCCTCAACTAGAAGGAGGTTGTGACCCCCTATTTACAAGATCCAACCTAAAGGAAGATACAACTCCTTGAATTCTTTGGCACCAACCAGAAGGAGGCTACAACCCCTTGATTCTCAGGCCCCAACCTGAATGAAGCTACAAATCCTTGAATTCTCTGACTCCAACTAGAAGGAGGATACAAATCCCTGATTCTCAGGCTCCAACCTAAAGGAAGATCCAACTCCCCCATTCTATGTCTCCAATCAAAATGAGGCTACAACCCCATTTCCTTGCCCCGTCCTGGCCTGCTAAAATATAAGTGTACACCAACTGTCACTACCACAATCACTACCATTATTACATCAACCTATAACCTGTCACCAACCTGTCACTGTCACCAAATTGTCACTCTATACAACCTTTCATTGTCACCAATACTTAACTATATCCTCTCACATGGATCATATACCAAGGACACCTCTCAACTAGATGCCCAACATCACCAACACATGCCTCTACCAAGAATGTACCAAGAACACCAACATACCATCAAAATATATGTGTCTCAACTATGTACCAAAGAATGTACCAAACCATCAACCTGTACCATACCAAGCATCAACTGTGTACTGAAACAAGTGCATCAACCATGCACCAACACATGTACCAAACCGTGCATCAACCATGTACCATAACCTGTACCAAACCGTTCATCAACCATGCACCACAACTTGTATCATATTCCTCAACCATAAACCATGTACATCAACACCATACCAAGTACCAATCCTGTACCATATCATGTATCAACCATGTACATCAACACATGTACCAACAATGTATATTCTCAACCATATACCATATCACTCATGATATGTATCAGTCATGCCATACACCATGTACCATAATATATCATCAGTGAAGTACCTCAATAAAGTATCGAACAACTAAGATCATATACAAAGTATATTCCTCAACCATGCACCTAAGATGTGCTTCAAGCATGTGCCAATGCCTCAACAATATAACAAAGACTTGCCTCAAGTATGCACCATAACATAATCAACATGTAACCCTCAATACATGCATATAAACATACTTTTAACTCTATAACATACCTAGTTTGTGTTATCACATACCTATAGACCTTCCTCAACTTAAGCAACAAGAGAATAACATCTTCATCAAACTTTACCATAGTCTCATGGGACCAGTTTTTGGATTAATCACAAACCCTAACTTTCAAAATGCATAAATCCATACCTGTAATCAATAAAGGTATTAAAATTTTACCCAATATGATTAAGTATCGTCTCTACAATTCCTCCAAGTTTCACTGCCTAGAACATCCCAGAAAAGAATTTATAGCAAAAATGGTAGACTTTGTTGAATTATGTCTTATTTTAGAGATCAAACTTGTAGAGCCTAACACGCACAGAATGTTGGATATATGGATATAAAAATAATACAGAACATACTAAGGAATGTAATATATCCAATGCATTTGGTCTCACTAAATTTGGATACTTTATGAATAATTTATGACTATTTCACCTGGAACACTTGTTTGATACTAGTTTCAAGACTAGCCAAAAACCCTATTTTCCATAGGGTGTATCTCCTACAATACAACGACCCATAAACTGGAATTTATACCATAGGTACCTTGATATTTCTTCTCGATGGCCTCCAAGTTTTTCCATCCAAAACATTATAGAAATAAATTTGTAGTGAAAATGTTAGGATGACCTGTAAATAACATACCTTAGAACACATCCTCACAAGACTTCATCCTCCCTTGGAATTTATCCCTTATTCACTTCATCTTCCCTCTAAAATTTGCCTCAAATCTCCATAGTTACCATAAATAAAAATTAATTAATCACATATAGAATATTCAATATAATGAGTGTGTGAATGTACTTATGAGCGACTTCTTGAGGTCTATATATACTTTTCCTAAGTAACCTATTTCCTTAACTTTAGGGCTTCCTGAAATTTATTTTTACAACCAATTTACCCTTTCATTAATGACTTTCAACCAATTAGGGGATTATTAACCCATATTTGGGGCTTCCATAGAGGCTTCTTAACCTATATTTGGGGCTTCCAACTTCATGACCTCATAACTCCTCAATTGTGAGGAGCCACATGGCGTACCACCTATCACCATAAATGACATGATGAGGACTATCCATCCATGAGTGTCTTGCCTGCATGTACATTTCCCCTCATGTGCATATTCCTAAACCAACTTTGGGTACCATAACCATACCTCTGGGGCTTCGTGTTGACTTCATCAAATTCACCCATCACATCTACTAACATCAACCACTCCATCAATTATAACTAACTCACCATCAATCTCAACCACATCTCTAGGGATTTGGGACTTTTTCAAGGGTTGACATAAATCTCTAAGGTTTGAAATCAATGACAACCAATTGTCCAACATTATATAGAAATGTCCAAATGATGCACATGTATGATGTATGAGTATGTGTAGACTAAAGGAATGGTAAGACTTCCTGAATAAGTGAAATGTGAGGCAGTAGTTGTATATTCTTGCATGGAAAATGCCATGGATGCATGGTTGACCCTTTGTAGAAGGGTCTAAACTATTTTTTTTAAATAATATATTGAAGGGGGTGTACTCCTTTCCTTAGAATGAGGTGGTATAAATGGTTGAAAGAGTAAATGAGCAAGGATTCTTTGGTGTTATGCGTAGAAGGTAGTATGATTGTTCCTTTGATAACTTTATGTAAATAACTTTTGAACAAATCATGAGTTAAATAATTTTAAATAAATATGCATATGAAAATATAAAGTGTGCTAGCAGTAGACACACACACACACAATATGTTGATGCATATGGTTAAGTGCATGAAAGAACAATGTGAAAGAAAGGTGATAACATAAAGATACATGCTTGAATGTGTATTTGGAATGCATAATATGGATACATTTTTATATTCCTTAGGAAATATTGGGTAAACTTTGAAATGATGAAGTTGAGGTTAACTCATAGATTGAGATAATTTCATATAATGATGGAAATGCAACAAGAGAGTTGCATGATAAAAGGTTCCATGTGGAGGAACTTCAGGAAAAATATATTAATGGGACAAAGCCATAACATTAAATGAATACTAGAAAAGAAGACACTAGGCTACAAATCTTGTTTGCATAAGAATCCTCGATTACATTTTAAAACATAATGTATGAATGGAGAATTGACATGTGACATGATCTTAACAATCCAAAATTTTCTTTTGGTAAAAGTGCAGATTGTAATGACTCATAATTAAATTGTGAGATAACATTGATGCTTTAGTATGTTGTTAACATTTAGGAAAAAGTCAAGAGGAACTTGACTGAGACTTCTCAATGAATAGAGAACAAATATTCCAAGAGGGATAAATTGCATAAGCAATAAATGAGAAAAGAAGGAACACTTTTCTCACTTTAAAAATTTTGATTTAATTGGCAGAATTGTGTACCATGAAAGTGCAAATGGTAAAATAAAGAGAAATTTATGAATATTATTGACCTTGGCTAAACCATGTTATGAAAAATTAGAAATTCCTTGGGAATTGTTCAGTAGAACCAAAAATTTTGGATTGTGTAAAGGAGCTAGAAAGAGGGAAAATCCCTTGATGCTTTTCCTTGTTGATTGTTGTGTTTCTCTAGGATGTGAAGACAGATATGATGTAGTGTGTACGTGTTTAAGGAATGAGAATATTGATAGTTGTATGGCTGTAGAAAAAAATGAAATAACAAATTGTGTTTATCCTCACAAAAACCTTGAGGTCAAGATAATACAGTGCATAAATATATGTTGGAACATATATGAAAATATTTTCATTGAATTAAATGATAGGGTACATGCACTTTTAATTTTACATGATTGTTGATATAATTGTGGATGTGATGATGCATGTTAGGTGTAGGAAAAAAAATAGAGTTTTTGGGGGAAGACAACTGCCAATGATGGAAAACCTCAATTAGTGAATAAATATAAGAAGGCCACTGGAAACCAGGCAGGTATAATTTTTTCATGCCAATATGACATGATATTTGAAATGGATTGGGCAAGAATCCCTTCTAAATTGATTTATATCATGATGATATATTTATGATTATGATTGACTATTGCATGTCATTGACACCCAAGTGGGGAGTGATTCAGGAGAAAGAGAAACCTGAAGGATAGAGGGAGGAACCTCTAGCAGACAAGAATGATTAAAATCCTTGCAAGAAAATAATTCATCAACAACTGTGTCATAAATGCTTTGACCAATCGAGGATGATTGGGAACAAAAGTGCTCAGACACAACATGATTTAACACATTGAGGAAATGGATGTTTGCATGAGTGGGAATGTATAAGGTTGTCCATTATGGAAGAAGAATCTTCCTGTACTCCACCATATTTGAAGAAAGGTAAAGAAGGAAATTGGGTGGCCAAGAATATTGGCACCCTGATTGGCAACAAAGAAAGAATGATCGAATGCATTCATATTAAAATTTAATTTCATAAAATGTATGTTGATTTGAGGTCATGATCATCTCAAAGCAGGAGACACAATTCTGATGTAATAATGAATGTGAACAAAGAAAAACATGTGATGAGAGGTTAGTTGAGTCCCAACACACCATGGAAAGAGTGCATAATATGAAAATTAATCAACTGAAAATGAATGCAATGGTGCATTGTGTGTGAAAATTTTGCTATGAAAAAATGATGCATGTGTAAGGAATGATATTTCCTTTTTCTTTATATCATTGAATAGATAAAAGTGATTTGATTGCTAGTATGCACAATTTTGAAATAGTTTGGAAGCCACTTCTAGTGTGTAATGAACGTATAATGTGCATGAAAACTACCAATTTATTTGGCTATGTGAAGTTGGAATTGCAAGAATAAGGGGCTTGGATATGGAAATGCTATAAGTCCATAAGGAAGACCAATATATGTTGGTTATGAAAGAGACAAACTACCTTGAGGAGGAAGTCTATGGATTATGGAATCTAGTTCATGAATGGTACAGATCTAAAAACTAGAAATATGTGGTTAACATATTTAAAATAATTTTTTTATTGATAAATTGATAATAGTATCTCACGGTTATTGTAAGCATGTGATACAAGTGATATAAATGAACTATCATGAAGGGATAGATGATGGTTTTCAAGCTGTAAAGCATGGAAATGGATATTATTGTGGCATGAGAACCATGTGATATGACATGAGCAACATAAATAATTTCATGTTGTGGTAACACGTGCCGGAGGGATGCCTCGAAAAGAGAAAGTTAGAGGGACGCATTGATTGGAAGAATTAGTGAAGTCTCTGGAGCTCTTATTGTGTGATAAATCCTTGGAAAACAAGATGGATCACCCAAGGGGTTGTATAGCAAAGAAGGGGATGCTTGAGCCTGAGCCTAGAGGGTGAGTAACCTCAAGGAAGAGGAGACTTTGATAACTCTTGTAATCTGTTGATTACGATCATGGTCAGAATGGGTATGTCAAGGAAAAAAATGAGTTGAGTAAATATGACATCCATATGAATGAAAATACATGAAATGCACAAATAAGTAATGTGTCATTATGAATATTTTCTCTTGAATCCTGGACAAGAATGAAATCTTTATGCATAAAATTGTGATTAATATGCTTGTTTTTTGTAATGGATGTAGGCATGTGTTAGATGCTAAGAGTCTGGGAAAGGACTAGAGCAGGAAGAGGAGAGCATTAATGAAGTAGTTGAAAGACAAAGGCATGGAAGGTGTTGTTGAGAAGAACATTGAGGCCGATGTTCCTTTTGAAGGGGGAGGGGATTGTAATACCCCTTTCTAAAACCATGATTATATGTAATTAACCATGTTGACGATTTCCAAGCCATGGCATACAAATATTGTAATTGTATTTCATTTGAATAATAATTCCAACCATATGGCTGTGGGGGTGAAGCTTTAAAAGTAATGGCCATGATACCACTAGAGGGAATGGTGATGAAACCTAGAGAGGGAATTCATCATGCTAAGATGACCCAAGCCTCCTTGTTGAAATATTTGATTTTGGAAATAAAAGTTATTTCCCTCTATCCTGATTTCAAGAAAAATCAATTAATGAGAAGGGGGTTGGTATTTGAACAACCAACCACCCTCCATGAATCCAAATATGGGAGACCATGTGAGAACAACAAAACCTGTCAACCACAAGTACAACAGGGTATCATTTTCTGCAACTCCATATTGACCCACGGGTTCCTTCTAATAGAAGGAAGAGAACAGGTTGAGAACCTTCCTCAGAGGTAGAGGGGAACACATGAGGGGGGACAACAAGAGAAGAGGATGTGTTCATGCAAGAGAAGATCAGAGAAGTTTGAGGGATATTCAAGAAGAAGAGGAGGCTGCAAGGAAAGTTTTTCTGAGGAAAATTAGGATTCTAGCCTATGAAAAATAGATAGAGACAGATGGAGAGAACCCTTCCTGAAGATGTAGGTAAACTTGAGAAAGACAACAAAATAATGTTGAGAAATGGGAAAGTAACCTAAAGAGAGTAAAATTATGACTCTAAGAGTAATTCCCTGGTGGCATCATGGCTTGGCATGGGGGTGTCCAGAGTGTTGAGGATGAGAGAATCTTAGCCTATGGTTCGGTGGAAAAGCACTCACCCACAGTTAGTTCGTTGGTCTCAACTATAAAACAGATAAGAAGTTCTGATATGCTATGTGACTGAATTCAATTAAATGGTTGGTTCTTGTAAATGTAATCATGAATTCTTAATCTTGGTTGATGGATTAAATGGTTGTATTTCCTCTGCATGCCTTTATAGATATAAACACATGTATATATGGACCAAATCCTTAAACCACCCGTAAGTCCATATGTTATGTAATGTGCATTTTGGCATGCATGTGTAATCAATAGAGTTGCATGGTAACAGGAAAACAAACATAAGAAAAATGATTGGATGAGTGAGAATATGTATTTGAAATAGCATGTTGAGAGTCTAAGTTATCCTTGTGTGCTTAGTAACATATTCATTGTAATGGGTTCCTTGTGAGAGGAAACTAGAATTACAAGTTAATAATTGGATGTAAAATGTTGAGTTAAATGAGGTGATATAACCCTCCTCTACTGTCAAATGAAGTTGTTGGTAATGTTGTGTATAAGATGCCTAAGAAGTTTGATAACCATATATTTTTTCCATGTTGATAAATTGGAAAGGTCGCAAGACTTGGGACCCTTAGGTAAATGTTCGGTATTAGGTTTACGACTCACTGGTAAATGTATTGACAGAGCCAACTAAGCCAATTGAAGGATCCCCTGCAAAAGGGTGCAACAAAGGACTGTGAAGCCACTAAAACCAAAATTAAACCTTTGATAATCCTAGCATAAATCAATGAGTTTCAGTGACCATCGATTTGGGGAGGAGAGTTGATATTAACCATCTAAAGGTAGGATAGTCAACTGTTGAAACACATGTATGACTTGAGGGTGGATATTGACCATTGCATTTACGAGAGGATAGAAAACAACCATTTGATAGTTATTAGAACTACCGAGACTGGTAATTGGAACCACCAAATTAGCGAGCTATCAGATACTGGAACTCGAGTCAATATTAAGCCATGGACCTTATGATATCTAATAACCCGATATCTAGTGGGCAAGTTTCCCACATGGGGTTCTCACCTTTACGCTTGAATGAGGGGAAAGATATCATAGTGATGTATTATGCCAACTGAATTTCCACAATGTCACGAGGGGAAACATTTGTCAACATTTAGTTTTTGGGTGAGTGGAATGTGGGTCCCTCATCGAGTTCATACCCTAGTTTGGGTGTGTTAAATCCTAAGCCATCAGGTCTGATGGTCATCAGATCCTCATCATTGATCCTCCATGAGAAGACAGTCAGATCTTGGATCATCATGTATTTTAATTGAAGGGTTATGTTGGGAAGCCTTATGCCCGATGATCGAGTACCTTAGTGGGACAGGGTTCCAGCCCTTGGTTCCCTTCCTTTATTATATATATATATATATATATATATATATATATATATATATATATATATATATATATATATATATATATATATATATATATATATATATATATATATATATATATATA